>SJYT01013423.1:0-29625 GCA_006410635.1 Cephalophus harveyi | reverse complement strand
TCTCTCTCACATTTCACCATTATCTAGTTTTCAATATCTTGCCTAAAATTCCTCCATGATAATTAGATGGTATTGAAGTTTTTGTGAAAATGAGAATCTTTCCACTTTCCTCCTACATGGTGGTCTTAAAGCACCTTGAAGAGCATTTAATTCTAGGCCACCTACCAGAAATCTTTTCCATCCCTCCTCCTCTCTCAGTGTTCACATAGCTTTCCTCAGTTTTCTAGTTTCCAGTCTGAAAAACCACTGTCTTCAGACTGTGAGACTGCACTGAATACACTTGCTCTTGGTATTTCTAGGCCACCTACCAGAAATCTTTTCCATCCCTCCTCCTCTCTCAGTGTTCACATAGCTTTCCTCAGTTTTCTAGTTTCCAGTCTGAAAAACCACTGTCTTCAGACTGTGAGACTGCACTGAATACACTTGCTCTTGGTACACTTGGAGCTGTCTTGTTTCAAGTCTAGGACTCATGGTCACCTCAGTAGGTGTACTACCCAGGTTTGGGTTTTAAGAGGGTGATGGGGATGAGGCAGATAAATGCATGCTTCAGGTTGTGGTGGGTGATCCCAAGAAGGAAATGACCACCTGTGACTGACTAGTATTTCCAGGAAGGTGTGGTGCTTGCCCAGTAGTGTGTGAGCCTGGTTTGCAAAGGTCTTCTCAACATGAGCCCCCACAAACCTCTTTTATCATCCTGTTTTCCTGCTGGCATCTCCATTGGAGCTTACCTCACAGTGGAGACCTTGTTGGAATTCATTTCCTTGAAGAGCTATTACAAGCTTCCAGCTTTCTGGAGGCAAACACTGAGTAATCATGTCCTGCCCATCCAGTTCCCAAGGTCTCTCATTGAGGCGGTTGGCTCTGGAGGAAAGGGGAATGCGTTGTGTGCTTCATCCCAGTGGCTGGGTATGCAGTTTTTTGTCTTAGTGGGACTTCCTGGGTTTCCTGTGAAGTTCTCACTTCCTGATGTCCACTGGTTGCTAATTCACCCTGGATGCATCGCACTGCTTAAAATTTTAAAAGTTAGAAGGAATCATACAATAAACAAACCCAAAAGATGACTCTTAAATTTTTTAGAACAAAGAACCTCAAAAAAAAAAAAAAAAAAAGAATGAAAAAGACCTGAGCCAACAGTTTCTAAGAAAGATGTATCACTGTCCATTCACTTTATTAAGAGATGTTTAAAAGACATAAGCAGCCATTTGACAAGAAAGATACAGAATTAGACCCTAACCACATTAAAAAATACTTAATCTCACTAAGGTAAGAAAAAATCATATTAATATTCCCTTGAGAAATCAAACTGACCCAGACGTGGCATAGATTTTAGAAATTGCAGAGACATTAAAATACTTGCAATAACTGTGTTTTGCATGTTGTAAAATTAACTAGATTACAGTCCATGGGGTCCCAAAGAATCAGAGATGACTGAGCAATTGAATTGAAGTGACTGACATATACATATAAAATCCTAATACAGACTCACAATGGATGTCCTATCCCAAGAGTGGTGTACAAAACAGATTTTAATAATAGATATGGAAAATAACCACAGATGAATACCTCTATGTAGGGTTAAAAGGATACAACAATATGTACATATACAACAATAAGACCATTTGGGTCAACATGCATGGACCGAGAGATGATCATACTAAGTGAAGGGAAGCACACAGAGAAAGACAAATACTAAACGATATCACTTAAATGTGGAATCTAAGATATAACACAAATGAACACATGTATAAAACAGAAACACACTCATGTACATAGAGAACAGACTTGTGGTTTCCAAGGCTGAGAGATTTGGGGGAGCAATGGAGTAAAACTGGGGTTAAGAGATATAAACTAGAATCTATGGACTGGATTGACCAGTTCCTACTGTAGAGCACAGAGAAATATATTCAGTATCCTATGATAAATAATAAGGGAAAAAATATATATGGGAGTTCCCTGGTAGTCCAGCAGTTAAGACTCCACACTTCCATTACGTGGATACAGGTTGAAATCCTGGTCACAGATCTAATCTCCCACGCTACACAAAGTAGCCAAAAACAAACAAACAAACAAAAAAAAGATTAAATAAAATAGTGTATATAGATAGATAGAGATAGACATATACACACACTGTGTATATATACACATATTGTGCATAACTGAATCACTTTGCTGTAAAGCAGATATTCACACTACATTGTAAATCAACTATAATTCAGTTAAAAAGTAAGATGACTGGGGAAAGAAGATTGCTCTATTTCATTGAATCTAAAGTTAATATCCAAAGAAAATTTCTGTAAACAAGCACAGCTCACTACTTAATGGCAGGCTTGCTGAAATACCTATATATATACACATATATGTGCATAACTGAATCACTTTGCTGTAAAGCAGACATTCACACAACGTTGTAAATCAACTATAATTCAGTTAAAAAGTAAGATGACTGGGAAAAGAAAAGATTGCTCCATTTCATTGTATCTAAAGTTAATATCCAAAGAAAATTTCTGTAAACAAGCACAGCTCACTACTTAATGGCAGGCTTGCTGAAATACCTAAGGAGACACACACTGATGTCTGCAATTTACCACAAAAGGCAACAAGGAGAAAAGATGGACTGTTGATTGGAAGGAGGGATGGACAAATGGATAGATAGCTGACAAAGGAAGTATTGTAAAATGGTTACAAAACCAGAACCCTATATATGCTGTCTACAAGAACCTCACCTAAAACCAAGGGACACATATGGAGTGTGTGTTCATGGAGAAAGTGAAGGGCTAAAAAAAAGGTGTTTCATGCAAATGGAGACCAAAAGAAAGCAGGAATAGCAAAACTCATATCAGATAAAATAGACTGAAATAAAGGCCATGAAATGAGAAACTGAAGCCCACTACACAATGATCAAAGGATCAATCCAACACGAATAGATAACAATTATAAATACATATGCACCCAACATAGGAGCACCTCAATACATAGGGCAAATGCTAACATGCTTGAAAGGGGAAATTAACAATAATACAATCATAGTGGGAGACTTTAATATCCCACTCACACATATGGATAGATCAACCAAGCAGAAAATTAGCAAGGAAACCCAAACTTTAAATGATACAATGGACCAGTTAGACCTAATTGATATCTACAGAACGCTTCACTCCAAAATAAAGAATTTCACTTTTCTCAGGTGCACATGGAACATTCTCCAGGATGGATCACATCCTGAGCCATAAATTTAGCCTTGGTAAATTTTTTTAAAAAGCGAAATGATTTCAAGCATCTTTTCTGATCACAATGCGATAAGGTTAGATGTCAACTATAGGAAAAAATAACTGTAAAAAATACGAACATATGGAGGATAAACAAAATGCTTCTGAATAACCAACAAATAAGAGAAGAAATCAGAAAAGAAATCAAAATATGCATAGAGACAAATGAAAATGAAAACATGACAATGCAAAACCTATGGGATTCAGAAAAAGTGCTAAGGGTAAGTTTCATAAATACAAGCTTACCTCAAGAAACAAGAGAAACATCAAGTAAAGACCTAAGTTTACACTGAAAGCAATGAGAAAAAGAAGACGTGAAGAACCTTGGGGTTAGTAGAAGGAAAGAAATCATAAAAAGTAGGGCAGAAATAAATGAAAAAAGAAAAGGAGACCATAGCAAAAATCAGCAAAAGTAAAAGCTGATTCTTAGAGAAGATAAAAAAAAAAAAAATAGACAAACCATTAGCCAGACTCATCAACTACCAAAAGAGAGGAATCAAATCATCAAAATTAGAATGGAAAATGGAGAAATCACAACAGACAACACGGGAATAAAAAGGATCATAAGAGACTATTATCAGCAACTATATGACAATCAAATAGACAACTTGGAAGAAATGGACGAATATTTAGACAAGTTTAACCTTCCAAAACTGGACCAAGAGGAAGTAGATAATCTTAACGGACCCATCACTAGCATGGAAAGCAAAACTGTAATCAAAACTCTTCCAACAAATAAAAAATAAGCTCAGGACCAGATGGCTTATTAACCCTCATGGCTAACCTGGCCACCTGGAGAAAACAAGAGAAGGAGCACAGAACGGCATTGGTTTGAGGAAGAGAGTGAAGGTGGGTGGGAACAATGGCTTCAGAAGAAGGGGTGTGGGCAGAAAAGGAGTATGTGCCAGGCAAGGACAGGGGAGGGGGTCTTATGGGATGGTGTCAATGGGCAAGAAACGTTGGGTGGGTTCATCTCACCTTGAAACTTCTTTGGCCCTCAATTGACATGAGGTCTTCATCTTCTCCTCCTGAGTATATAGAGTCAACTTTTCCATAACTGCTCTAGAGCCTTTAGGCTTCCCAGTTACCTTATTCATTTACAAGACTTGCTAGGTCTGCTCCAGAGACCCTGAGCACCACTATGTATACCCCTTCACAGGAGGCCACACCCTTATGCTTTATGAGGTCAGCAAGTTACTTCCTCAGCCAATGGTGGCCTTAGGTGGGCCTTGACATCACAAAGCCCCATTCTATCACCTCTAGCAGAGGATGAGTAGTAACTCAGAAGATTTGGTGGGAGAAACGAGGAATTTTTAATGGCCCTTAAGAGCCCTCCAAATTCACCTGCCATCTTCAGCTCTCTAAGTCTACATTGAAGGGTCACATGGCAGGGAGAATGTGTCTTCTCCAAACCTTGTCTCACTGCCACAGTATTCAGGATTTCATTCTGTTCTCTCTCACATTTCACCATTATCTAGTTTTTAATATCTTGCCTAAAATTCCTCCCTGATAATTAGATTGTATTGAAGTGTTTGTGAAAATGAGAATCATTCCTTTCCTCCTACATGGTGGTCTTAAAGCACCTTGAAGACCATTTAATTCTGGGCCACCTACCAGAAATCTTTTCCATCCCTCCTCCTCTCTCCGTGTTCACATAGCTCTCCTCAGTTTTCTAGTTTCCAGTCTGAAACCATTGTCTTCAGCCTGTGAGACTGCACTGAATACACTTGCTCTTGGTCCACTTGGAGCTGTCTTGTTTCGAGTCTAGGACTCATGGTAACCTCAGTAGGTGTACTACCCAGGTTTGGGTTTTAAGAGGGTGATGGGGATGAGACAGATAAATGCATGCTTCAGGTTGTGCTGGGTGATCCCAAGAAGGAAATGACCACCTGTGACTGACTCGTATTCCCAGGAAGGGGTGATGCTTGCCCAGGAAGGGGTGATGTTTGCTCAGTGGTGTGTGAGCCTGGTATGCAAAGGTCTACTCAACTTGTGCCCTCACAAACCTCTTTTCTCATCTTGTCTTCCTGCTGGCATTTCCACTGGAGCTTACCTCACAGTGGAGACCTTGTTGGAATTCATTTCCATGAAGAGCTACCACAAGCTTCCAGCTTCCTGGAGGAAACACTGAGTAATCATATCCTGCCCATCCAATTCCCAAGGTCTCTCATTGAGGTGGTTGGCTCTGGAGGAAAGGGGAATGAGTTGTGTGCTTCATCTCAGTGCCTGGGTATACAGTTTTTGTCTTAGTGGGACTTCCTGGGTTTCCTGTGAAGTTCTCACTTCCTGATGTCCACTGGTTGCTAATTCAGCCTGGATGCATCACCCTGCTTAAAATTTTAAGAGTTAGAAGAGAGCACACCATAAACAAACCCAAAAGATGACTCTTAAAAATTTTAGAACAAAGAACCTAAAAAAATGAGTGAAAAAGACCTGAGCCAACAGTTTCTAAGAAAGATGTAGCACTGGCCATTCACTTTATTAAGAGATGTTTAAAAGACATGAGCAGCCTTTTAACAAGAAACATATAGCACTAGACCCTAACCACATTAAAAAATATGTAATCTCACTAAGGTAAGAAAAAATCATATTAAAATTCCCTTGAGAAATCAAACTGACCCAGAAGTGGCATAGAGTTTAGAAATTGCAGACAGAGACATTAAAATACTTGCAATAACTGTGTTTTGCATGTTGTAAAATTAACTAGAATCATGGAAATAATAAAATAGACCCAAATTCATCTTATGAAAACTACAGTGTCAGATGGCAAATACAGTGAATAGAATGAATGACAGATTAGACACGGCAGCAGGAGAAAATTATGCACTTGAAGAAGTAACAATAGAAAGTGTCTAGAATGAAGCAGAGACTACACCAATATATACAAAGCTGACACAGCATAATCTATTAATTTTTTCCCCTAAGAATGCAGCATTAGTTAAACATTTGAAAATTAATCCGTGTAATTCAAATTACTAAAGAACTAAAAATGAAACACAGTAGGGTCATCTCAATACATGCTGAAAAATAATTTGATAAATTCTAATATCTATTCCTAGGCTAGGAAGATCCCCTGGAAGATGACATGGCAACCAACTCCAGTATTCTTGCCTGGAGAATACCCAAGGCCAGAAGAACCTGTTGGGCTTACACTCCATGGGGTTGCACGGAGCTGGATAAAACTGACCACCAGAGTACATTCTGTATAAAAACTGTTAGCAAACTAGAAATAGAAAACTTCCTCAACCTGATGATGGTAATAAACTGTATAACTAACATCACACTTTGTGGTAGAACAGCACGCCAGGCTTCCCTGTCCCTGTCCATCAACAACTCCCGGAGCTTGCTAAAACTCAGGTGCATCGAGTCGGTGATGCCATCCAACCATCTCATCTTCTGTCATCCCCTTCTATTCAGGCCTTCAATCTTTGCCAGCATCTGGGTCTTTTCCAAGGAGTTAGTTCTTTGCATCAGGTGGCCAAAGTATTGGACCTCCAGCTTCAGCGTCACTCATTTCAATATATATTCAGCACTGATTTTCTTAGGATTGACTGATTTGATATCCTTGCAGTCCAAGGGACCCTCAAGAGTTTTCTCCAACACCACAGTTCAAAAGCATCAGGTCTTAGGCACTCAGCTTTCTTTATACTCCAACTATCACATCCATACATGACTACAGAAAAAAGCATTTCTTTGACAAGTCAGTCGTTTGTTGGCAAAGTAATGTCTCTGCTCTTTAATATGCTATCTAGGTAGGTCATAGTTTTTATTCCAATGAATGAACGTCTTTTAATTTCATGGCTGCAGTCACCATCTGCAGTGATTTGCTCCCTCTCCAGAAACAAAAGTCTGACACTGTTTCCACTGTTTCCTAATCTATTTTCCATGAAGTAATGGGAGTGGATGCCATGATATTAGTTTTCTGAATGTTGAGCTTTAAGCCAACTTTTTCACTCTCCTCTTTCACTTTCGTCAACAGGCTCTTTCTATAGTTCCTCACTTTCTGCCATAAGAGTGGTGTCATCTGCATATTTGAGGTTATTGATAATTCTCTTGACAATCTTGATTACAGCTTGTACCTCTTCCAGCCTGGCATTTCACATGCCATTTGCTTATAAGTTAAATAAGCAGGGTGATGTGATACAGCCTTGATGTACTCCTTTCCTGATTTGCAACCAGTCTCTTGTTCCATGTCCAGTTCTAACTCTTGCTTCTTGACCTGCATACAGATTTCTCAGGAGGCAGGTAAGGTGGTCTGGTATTTTGCTAAAACTCATGTGCATCGAGTCGGTGATGCCATCCAACCATCTCATCTTCTGTCGTCCCCTTCTCTTTGGGCTTTTAGTCTTTCCCAGCAACAGGGTCTTTTCCAAGGAGTTAGTTCTTCACATCAGTTGGCCCAAGTATTGGACTTCCAGCTTCAGCGTCAGTCATTTCAATATATATTCAGTACTGATTTTCTTAGGATTGACTGGTTTGATATCCTTGCAGTGCAAGGGACCCTCAAGACTTTTCTCCAACACCACAGTTCAAAAGCATCAATTCTTAGGCACTCAGCTTTCTTTATTCTGCAGCTTTCACATCCATACATGACTACTGAGAAAAGCATTGCTTTGACAAGTCAGTCAATTGTTGGCAAAGTAGTGTCTCTGCTCTTTAATATGCTTTCTAGGTAGGTCATAGTTTTTATTCCAAGGAGCGAGCGTCTTTTAATTTCATGGCTGCAATCACCATCTGCANCTTTCTTTATACTGCAGCTTTCACATCCATACATGACTACTGAGAAAAGCATTGCTTTGACAAGTCAGTCGATTGTTGGCAAAGTAGTGTCTCTGCTTTTTAATATGCTATCTAGGTAGGTCATAGTTTTTATTCCAAGGAGCGAGCATCTTTTAATTTCATGGCTGCAGTCACCATCTGCAGTGATTTTCTCCCCCTCCAGAAACAAAAGTCTGACACTGTTTCCACTGTTTCCTAATCTATTTTCCATGAAGTAATGGGAGTGGATGCCATGATCTTAGTTTTCTGAATGTTGACTTTTAAGCCAATTTTTTCACTCTTCTCTTCCACTTTCATCAGGAGGCTCTTTGTACACTTCCTCACTTTCTGCCATAAGAATGGTGTCATCTGCATATTTGAGGTTATTTATAATTCTCTTGACAATCTTGATTCCAGCTTGTGCTTCATCCAACCCGTCATTTTGCATGCCATTTGCTTATAAGTCAAATAAGTAGGGTGATGAGATATGGCCTTGATGTATTCCTTTCCAGATTTGCAACCAGTCACTTGTTCCATGTCCAGTTCTAACTGTTGCTTCTGACCTGCATACAGATTTCTCAGAAGGCAGGTCAGGTGGTCTGGTATTCCAATCTTTTTCAGAATTTTCCACCATTTATTGTGATGCACACAGTCAAAGGCTTTGGCATAGTCAATAAAGTAAAAAAAAACAGAAGAAGAAAGAATAAAGGAAAAAATAAAAATAAAAAAGGATAACTCCACAGAACTGCAAAAGCCCAAAGTAGAAGCAGAGGTTTATAACAGCAGTAAAAAATGTGACTGAGAAAACAAAGAAAAGTCTCAAAAGCTTTGTTCGGTTTCATAGTTCCAATAAAATTGGCAGCCACAAGAGAAGAGGAGGGAAAAAAAATCCAAAAGTAGCTACAGCTGAACTGCAAAAGCCCAACGTAGAAGCAGAGGTTTATAACAGCAGTAAAAAATGTGACTGAGAAAACAAAGAAAAGGCTCAAAAGCTTTGTTCAGTTTCATAGTTCCAATAAAATTGGCAGCCACAAGAGAGGGGGAGGGAAATAAATCCAAAAGTAGCTACAGGGTGTTAAAGTCTCCTACTGTCATTGTGTTACTGTCAGTTTCTCCTTTTATGTCTGTTAGTGTTTGCATTATTTATTGAGGTGTTCCTATGTGGGGTGCATAGATATTTACAACTGTTATGCATTCCTTTTGGATTTATCCCTTGATCATTATGAAGTGTCCTTCCCTATCTCTTGTAATCTTCTTTAGCTTCAGGTCTATTTTGTCTGATATGAGGATTGCTACTACATCTTTCTTTTGCTTCCTATTTGCATGGAATATATGTTTCCATCCTCTCACTTTCACTCTATATGTGTTTTTAGGTCTGAAGTGGGTTTCCTGTAGACAGCTTATATATGGGTCTTTTTTTCTTTTAAATAATTTAATTAGAGGCTAATTACTGTGCAATATTGTGGTGGTTTTTGCATACATTGACTTGAATCAGCCATGGGTGTACATTCATCCTCTCACTTTCACTCTATATGTGTCTTTAGGTCTGAAGTGGGTTTCTTGTAGACAGCTTATATATGGGCCTTTTTATCTTTTAAATTATTTAATTAGAGGCTAATTACTGTGCAATATTGTAGTGGTTTTTGCATACATTGACTTGAATCAGCCATGGGTGTACATATGTTACCAATCCTGAACCCCCATCCCACCTCGCTCCCCTTTCCACCCCTCAGGGTTTTCCGAGTGCAGCGGGTTTGAGTGCCCTATTTCATGCATCAAAGTTGGATGGGTTATCTATTTCACCTATCATAATATACATGCTTCAATGCTAGTCTCTCAAGTCATCCCACACTGGCCTTCTCCCACAGAGTCCAAAAGTCTGGTCTTATGTGTCTCTTTTGCTGTCTCGCATATATGGTCATCGTTACCATCTTTCCCATATACATGCATTAATTTACATGTATGGATGTGAGAGTTGGACTGTGAAGAAAGCTGAGTGCTAAAGTGTCATCCCACACTGGCCTTCTCCCACAGAGTCCAAAAGTCTGGTCTTATGTGTCTCTTTTGCTGTCTCGCATATATGGTCATCGTTACCATCTTTCCCATATATATGCATTAATTTACATGTATGGATGTGAGAGTTGGACTGTGAAGAAAGCTGAGTGCTAAAGAATTGATGCTTTTGAACTGTAGTGTTGGATAAGACTCTTCAGAGTCCCTTGGACTGCAAGGAGATCCAACCAGTTCATTCTGAAGATCTGCCCTGGGATTTCTTTGGAAGGAATGATGCTAAAGCTGCAACTCCAGTACTTTGGCCACCTCATTTGAAGAATTGACTCATTGGAGACGACTCTGAAGCTGGGAGGGATTGGGGCAGGAGGAGAAGGGGACAAGAGAGGATGAGGTGGCTGGATGGCATCACTGACTCGATGGATATGAGTCTGAGTGTACTCCAGGAGTTGGTGATGGACAGGGAGGCCTAGTTCTCTGCAGCTGGGAGGGATTGGGGCAGGAGGAGAAGGGGACAAGAGAGGATGAAATGGCTGGATGGCATCACTGACTCGGTGGATGTGAGTCTGAGTGTACTCCAGGAGTTGGTGATGGACAGGGAGGCCTAGTGTGCTGCGATTTATGGGGTCACAAAGAGTCAGACACAACTGAGCAACTGAACTGACTGGCTAACTGATACTCTGTTGGTGTCTTTCTTTCTGACTTACTTCACTCTATAAAATAGGCTCCAGTTTCATTCACCTCTTTAGAACCAATTCAAATGCCTTTTACTCCAGGAGTTGGTGATGGACAGGGAGGCCTAGTGTGCTGCGATTTATGGGGTCGCAAAGAGACAGACACGACTGAGCAACTGAACTGACTGGCTAACTGATACTCTGTTGGTGTTTTTCTTTCTGACTTACTTCACTCTATAAAATAGGCTCCAGTTTCATTCACCTCATTAGAACTAATTCAAATGCCTTCTTTTTAATACTCTGAGTAATATTCTATTGTGTGTATGTACCTCAGCTTTCTTATACATTTGTCTGCCAAAGGACACCTAGGTTGCTTCCATATCCTGGCTGTTGTAAACAATATTGCGATTAACAATGAGGTACACATGTCTGTTTCAATTCTAGTTTCCTCAGTGTTTATGTCGTATGGCAATTCTATTTCCAGTTTTTTTAGGAATCTCCACACCATTCTCTGGAGTGGCTGTACTAATTTGCATTCAGTCAAAGAACTAGTCAGCTCTTTGCATCTGGTGGCCAAAGCATTGGATTTTCAGCTTCAGCATCAGTCCTTCCGATTAATATTCAGGACTGATTTCCCTTAGGATTGACTGGTTTGATTTCCTTGCAGATCAAGGGACTCTACAGAGTATTTATGTGTATAAATCAATATTTTCTGTGCTTATGCTGCCCTCTCTTGGAGAAACAGAAGAATGCTAATGAATGTAATTTATAAAATCCTGATGTATTCTCTCGTATGTATATGTGTGTATGAATAAATATGTACGGTGTTTATGCTGCCCTTTCATGAAGAATGCTTTGAATGTAATTTGTAAAATCCAGATGTGTTCTCTCATATGTATATGTCAGTACCTATGTATATGTTAGTTGGTCAGTCGTATCTGTCTCTTTGTGACCCCATGGACTGCAGCACACCAGGCTTCCTTATTCATTAACAACTCCCAGAGCTTACTCAAACTCATGTCCATTGAGTCCATGATGGCATCCAACCACCTCATCATCTGTCGTCCCCTTCTCCTCCGGTGTTCATTCTTTCCCAGCATCAGGGATCTTTCCAGTGAGTCAGTCCTTCATATCAGGTGGTGAAAATGTGTTAGTATGAATAATTATTTACTGTACTTTTAGCTGGCCTCTCGTTGAGACATAGAAGGATGCTTATGAATTTAATTCGTAAAATCTAAATGTATTCTCTCATATGTATAGGTGTGTATGCTGCTGCTGCTGTTGCTGCTAAGACACTTCAGTCGTGTCCGACTCTGTGTGACCCCATAGATGGCAGCCCACCAGGCTCCCGTGTCCCCGGGATTCTCCAGGCAAGAATACTGGAGTGGGTTACTATTTCCTTCTCCAATGCATGAAAGCAAAAAGTGAAAGTGAAGTCGCTCAGCCATTTCCGACTCTTCACGACCCCATGGACTGCAGCCTACCAGGCTCCTCCGTCCATGGGATTTTCCAGGCAAGAGTAATGGAAAGGGTTGCCATTGCTTTCTCTGTATGTGTGTATGAATAAATATGTATTGTGCTTATGCTGCCATCTCAAAGAAATATAGAAGAATGCTTGTGAATGTATTCATAAAATCCCAATGTATTCTTTACAGCTTGAAAATGATACTGTGTAACTTTGTTAAAAATTAATAGATGCCCATAACAGAAAATATAAAGTTGGTAGAAAAATACAAAAAAAGAGCAAAATCACCCATCATCTCATTTAACATTAGTTCAGAATTCTGAGTTCCTGGGACAGGGAGATAAAAAGATGAGAGTGTGCTAGTTCTTTGAGTATAAAATCATCTTTTCTGCTATCAGAATGTTAACATAGAACTTGGTTTTGATACGTGATTCTTGCTTTTGTTACTTATCTTTAAGTCTCTGCTTTTGCAAAGACCTAGTAATTTCACTCCCTTTTTAGAGACTGTTTGCTTCAAGGTTGTTTTGTTTTCCCCATTTTTGCTCTAACTAAAAAAAAAAAAAAATTTTGCATGTCATGGCTATGGTATATAGTGAACATTGGGGTGCACACATCTTTTTGAATTAAGGTTTTCTCCAGGAAAATGCACAGAGTAGGCCATATGGTGATGGTAGATTTTGTTTTCTAAGGAGCTGCTATAGAGTTCACCATAGCAGTGGCACCAATTTACATGCCCTCTGACAATGCAAGAGGGTTCCCTTTTCTCCACACCCTCTCCAAATTATTGTTTGTATAATTTTTGATGATGGCTATTTGGACTGGTGTGAAGTAATACGTCATTGTAGCTTTAATTTGCATTTCTCTGGTAACTAGTGATGTTGAGCATCTTTTCAAGTGTTTGTTGACCATCTGTATGTCTTCTTTGGAAAAATATCTACTTAGATCTGCCCGTTTATTGTGTGTGTGTGTGTGTGTGTGTATGTTTTAATCCCACGCTACATGTGCTGTTTGTATATTTTGGAGAATAATGGCATGATAACTAGTGAGAACTATCTGTATAGCACAGGTAACTGTCCTCAGTGCCATGTGATGACCTAAACTGGGAAGGAAACAGAAGAAGGATGATGCATACATATATATACAAATACACACATACATGCAACTGATTCACTTTGCTATACAGCAGTAAGTAACATAACACTGTAAAGCAACTACATGTGCACATGCTGTCAGCTCTATTTATAGAAAGTTCTAGATGAGGCAAAGCTAATGTTTACTGATAGAACTGGGAACAGGGGTTGCATGGGGAAGGGCCGTGTGGGGAAGAGGCCCAAGAAATTTTCTAGAATGGTAGGAAAAAATATTGCAGTGAACATCACATATATAATCTTTGTGAAATTGCATAAATACTTCTGCAATGTAAATTCCAAACAAGGTCTTGCTAATTGGCTCCATGTATTGATAAATTTACTAGATACTGTCAAATTGTCCTTCAGAGAGCTGCATCACTTTATGCTTTCACAACAACACATAAGCACTCATTTTCCAACCTCTCATCCTCAATTTGGAGGAAACATTTGGCATCATTCAATGCTTTCATTGAACTTTTGGCAATTTCCATGGTGAGAAATTGTATTCCATTATTGTTTTGTTTTGCATTTCTTTTATTATCAATTAGTTTTAACATTTCCTCCTGTTTTTCTTTTTGGTAATTTTTTGTATTTTTCTTCTGAGTAATTCTCCCTTTGTTTACATCATGTTTGTCTTTTTTTTGGGATTTTCATCTTTTTTTAACTTTTGAGCTCTGCATAAATTAGGTTAAAACATCCTTTGTCAGATATCTTCCCAATATTTCTCAGTTGTCATTTTGTAATTTCTTGTTTATTATTTACCTACCCACACAGGAATTTTTCTACAAAGTGTAAATTTCCCATTTTTAACCTACTAGACAAAGATCACTTAAATTAAAAAAATTTAAATAACAGGGAAAACTCCAGGGAGCTAGAGGGTGTAGGTTGAAAGACTGCAGGGAGGGGGTGTAACTCTGAGTTCACCTGTGTGTCTTTCCACATGTACTTCTCAATAAACTATCTACTTTACACTGAAATACATATATATAATAAAGAGAGAGAGAGAGAAATAAAGTAAGTGAAAAGTGAAGGCATTTAGTGCTATGATGTGCCAATATGAAGCCAGGACATGTGGGATTAGACCTGGCATTCCAAACAGATGAGTCAGCCATAGGCTTGGTCAGCTCTGTGAAATCAACAGAGACAGGTCTCTGAAGCTGTGATTAGAAGACTCAGTTAGCCCCAGCATGTGCTCAATGCCAAAGTCACGAGGAGGGAAGCACAAGAAGGGCAATGGTGCTGCCCAGTAAGCCTGGATTCCTTGGGCCAGAGGGAAGGTGATGCTATTTTTATTATGGAAATGTAGTCTATGGATATTGGGGAAATAACTTGGTCAGGGCACACAGTGTGAAAAAGTAAATAAAATCCATGTTTAATTTCACTGCAGTTCATATTTTCTGTCTTCCTTGGTGGCTCAGTGACAAAGAACCTGCCTGCCAATGCAGGAGTCAGAAGTTAGAAACCTGGGTCAGGAAGATCACGTGGAGAAAGCAATGGCACCCCACTCCTATACTCTTGCCTGGAAAATCCAAGGGACGGAGGAGCCTGGTCGGCTGCAGTCCATGGGTTCGCTAAGAGTTGGACACGGCTGAGTGACTTCAATTTCACTTTTCACTTTCATGCATTGGAGAAGGAAATGGCAACCCACTCCAGTATTCTTGCCTGGAGCATCCCATGGAGAGAGGAACCGGGTGGACTACAGTCTATGGGGTTGCAAAAGAATCAGAAACGACTGAGGGACTGAGTACACAATATTTTAACCTATCTCCTCCACATCTTTTTTTAGCTCATATTCTTTTTCAGGACGGGGATTTAGTGGGTCATACATCAAATGTATGATTCATTTCTTAGAAAGTCCTAAACTGTTTCCCAAAACAGCTGTATCATTTTGCATCCTCACCAGCCATATAGGAAGGCTCCACTTTCTATCTTCTCCAACACTTTGGTACTTTTAGTCTTTTTTATTACGGCCATTCTGGTTGCCATTAAAAGAAAATGTGACCAGCCAGAGGAAGATACTCACAATACATCAAATACTAAGAGCATATTAGGAAACAGTATGTGTAATATTATCAGGGATGTGACTAAAACTGGAAGTCTAGATGCTCAGTGAGTAAGAGACATTCTGCACTGGGTTAGAGGGGCTAAGGAGTTTTGAAAGCTATCTGTATTGTGAAGAATCAGATACACATTAATAGGAAAGAGCACGTAATAATCCAAGTGGAGAGCTCAAGGAATTATCAAGAGGCCCATACCCACACTCAGTGAAGAAATACATACGTTATCTTCACTTCCCTATCTATCTTTATATTTTCTCATGTCAGAATGCATCCTCCCCAAACATTCTGCCTGATTTTCAAAAGAGAAATCATACAGTAGGCATTCCTGTGTGATAGGCTTCCTTCACTCATACAGTTTATGACCTTTATTTCTTTAAATGATGTCTGGCTGTTCAAAAGAGATCAGCCTGATTTGTTGAAAGAATAAAATACTTCATTAACATATATGAAACAATGTAGGATTAATTCTGGCAGAAAAAATACACTAATACCCAGTAGGCAGTAAAGCAATTCATTCACCATAAATCTCCATGGCTTAGGTATAAGAGTACTTAAAACCGGAAAAAGCATTCTACCCCAAGAAAATGTTTAGAGCACTAGTCACCAACGTTTGTGGCACCAGGTATGTTTGCATGGGGCTGGTGACGCAAATGAATTATATTTAATGTGCAGTATCATTTTTATTATTATGATATCAGCTCCACCTCAGATCATCAGACATTAGATCTCTTGAAGAGTTTTTCACAGTTTACACTGATCCTGGTGTGTTGGAGTCCAGAGGATGAAAAAGAGTTGGACATGACTGAGCAATTGAACTGAACACAGTCAAAACATTGGCCTAATCAATAAAGCAGAAGTAAATGTTTTTCTGGAACATGCTTGCTTTTTCTTTTCTTTTTTTCCAATATAAATTTATTTATTTTAATTGGAGGTTAATTACTTTACAATATTGTATTGGTTTTGCCATACATCAACATGAATCCCCCACAAGTATACATGTGTTCCCCATTCTGAACCCCCCCTCCCTCCCCCCTCCCCGTATCATCCCTTGCTTTTTCTATGATGCAATGGATGTTGGCAATTTGATCTATGGTTCTTCTAGCTTTTATAAATCCAGCTTGAACATCTGGAAATTCCAGGTTCACATACTGTGGAAGACTTGCTTGGAGAATTTTGAACATTACTCTACTGGCGTGTGAGATGAGTGCAGTTGTGTAGAAGTGTGAATACTCCTTGGCATTGCCCTTCTTTAGGATTGGAACAAAAACTCACCACAGGACAGGAAAAGGTCAGTTTTCAATAGAGTATTACTCAGTCATAAAATCAGTATTCTTGCCTGGAGCATCCCATGGAGAGAAGAACCAGGTGGACTACAGTCTATGGGGTTGCAAAAGAATCAGAAAAGATTGAGGGACTGAGTATACAATGTTTTATGGTGTCCTCCACATCTTTTTTTAGCTCATATTTTTTTTCAGGACTGGGATTTAGTGGGTCATATAGCAAATGTATGATTCAATTCTTAGAAAGTCCTAAACTGTTTCCCGAAACAGCTGTACCATTTTGCATCCTCACCAGCCATGTAGGAAGGCTCCACTTTCTATCTTCTCCAACACTTTGGTACTTTTAGTCTTCTTTATTACGGCCATTCTGGTTGCCATTAAAAGAAAATGTGACCAACCAGAGGAAGATACTCACAATATATCAAATACTAAGAGCATATTAGGAAACAGTATGTGTAATATCATCAGGGATGTGACTAAAACTGGAAGTCTAGATGCTCAACGAGTAAGAGACATTCTGTACTGGGTTAGAGGGGCTAAGGAGTTTTGAAAGCTATCTGTATTGTGAAGAATCAGATACACATTAATAGGAAAGAGCACGTAATAATCCAAGTGGAGAGCTCAAGAAATTATCAAGAGGCCTATACCCACACTCAGTGAAGAAATACATACATTATCTTCACTTCCCTATCTATCTTTATATTTGCTCATGTCAGAATGCATCCTCCCCAAACATTCTGCCTGATTTTCAAGAGAGAAATCATGCAGTAGGCATTCCTGTGTGATAGGCTTCCTTCACTCATACAGTTTACGACCTTTGTTTCTTTAAATGCTGTCTGGCTGTTCAACAGAGATCAGCCTGATTTGTTGAAAGAAGAAAAGACTTCATTAACATATATGAAACAATGAAGGATTAATTCTGGCAGAAACAATACACTCATACCCAGTGGGCAGTAAAACAATTCATTCACCATATATCTCCACGGCTTAGGTGTAAGAGTACTTAAAAACAGGAAAAAAGCATTCTACTCCAAGAAAATGTTTAGAGCACTAGTCACCAACGTTTGTGGCACCAGGTATGTTTGAATAGGGGTGGTGATTCAAATGAATTACATTTACTGTATCCACCTGCAATGCAGGAGCAGAAGCAGATGCGTGTTCCATCTCTGGGTCAGGAAGGTCCCCTGGAGGAGATCTTGGCAACCCACTCCAGTATTCTTGTCTGGAGAATCCCCATAGACAGAGGAGTCTGGTGGGATTACAGTCCATGGGGTGGCAACGAGTTGGACATGACTGAGCAACTAAACAAGAACAGACACACATTCCAAACAGAAACTCTGAAGATGCTACAAATTGATGAGACAATTCTGAGCCTAAACAAAGTGAAACAAAAAGCCTAGACACAAGAGCTGAATTATAAAAAACCTAGACCTTAGAGCTGAATTATAAAAGGTTTTAGGTAATAAAAGTCTCTCAACAGTAGTGTAAACAGTGTGTTCAACACAGGAGAGAGGAGTAATTTTTAATACTCACTCAACAGTACAAATTTCTAGTTACATTCATAAATTAAAGGAAACAATGTCCAGAAAATAAACATAGTATAAAATCTGTTGATCATTTATATCTAATTATGACTGTAAAGGTGTAAGGGAATTTTTAAGGAAAAACATCTGCAAAAGATACAGCTTAAGCTGCCTCAATTAAGGCAATTTTCTTTGGCCCATACTTTCAAAATAGCTGACAATTAAGAATATATTTCACTTTAAAACTTTTTTCGTATCCATTAGTTTGGTGAGAAAGCTGTGGTACATATACACAATGGAGTATTACTCAGCCATTAAAAAGAATAGATTTGAATCCATTCTAATGAGGTGGATGAAACTGGAACTGATTGTACAGAGTGATGTAAGCCAGAAAGAAAAACACTAATACAGTATACTAACACATATATATGAAATTTAGAAAGATGGTAATGATAGCCCTGTATCCAAGACAGCAAAAGAGACACAGATGTATAGAACAGACTTTTGGACTCTGTGGGAGAGGGAGAGGGTGGGATGATTTGGGAGAATGGTATTGAAGTATGTATACTATCATGTAAGAAATGAATCACCAGTCTAGCTTTGATCCAGGATATAGGATGCTTGGGGCTGGTGCATTGGGATGACCCAGAGAGATGATATGGGGTGAGAGGTGGGAGGGGGGTTCAGGATTGGGAACTCATGTACATCCGTGGCAGATTCATGCCAATGTATTTCAAAATGGTTGTACCGGTTTATATTCCCAATAGCAGAACAGGAAAATTCTACTTGCTCCACATTCTTGCCTACTTAGGGCATAATTACTGTCATTATCTTTTTTAAGTTATAAGTTTTTTGTTTTGTTATTAATATTTATATGACTGCATTGGGTCTTTGTTGTGGCATGTGGGATCTTTGTTTCAGTACAAGTTGTGGTGCATGGGCTCAGTAGTTGCAGCTCTCTAGTTGTAAGATGTGGGCTTAGCTGCTCAGCAGCATGTGGGACCTTAATTCCCTTTGTGAATGTATGAGTAGTCATTAAGCTGTGTCTGACTCTTTGAGCCCCATTGGACTGTAGTCCTCCAGGCTCCTAAATCCCCAAATATTGGGATTCTCCAGGCAATAATACTGGAGTGGGTTGCCATGCCCTCCTCCAGGAGATCTTCCTGACCCAGGACTCGAAGCTGCATCTCCTGTGTCTCCTGCATTGAAAGAGGATTCTTTTTTCCCACTCACTAGCTGTCCGGAAAGCCCCTTTTTTCCCTGACCAGTGACAAAACCTACTTTTCTGCATTGCCAGACAGGTTCTTAACCATTGACCACCAGGAAAGTCCCAACAATATATACTATAAGAGGGCATTTTTAAGGGTCTCCCTGGCGGCTTAGATGGTAAAGAATGTGCTTGCAGTGCAGGAGACCTGGGCTCAATCTCTGCGTCAGGCAGATCCTCTGGAGATGGGAATGGCTACCTACTCCAGTGCTCGTGGGTCTTCCCTGGTGGCACAGATGGTAAAGAATCTGCCTGCAATGTGGGAGACCTGGGTTTGATCCCTGGGTCAGGAAGAACCACTGGAGAAGGGAATGGCAACCTCACTCCAGTATTCTTGCCTGGAGAATTTACAAAATTAAAAAACAGGCATGCATAAATAGATGATGCTGCTGCTAAGTCACTTCAGTCGTGTCCGACTCTGTGTGACCCCACAGACGGCAGCCCACCAGGCTCTCTCGTCCCTGGGATTCTCCAGGCAAGAACACTGGAGTGGGTTGCCATTTCCTTCTCCAATGCATGAAAGTGAAAAGTGAAAGGAAAGTCGTTCAGTCATGTCTGATTCTTCGCGACCCCATGGACCGCAGCCTACCAGGCTCCTCTGTCCATGGGATTTTCCAGGCAAGAGTACTGGAGTGGGGTGCCATCGCCTTCTCCGTAAATAGATGATAAGTGTATATAAAACAACTGGGAGTATGAGAAAAAGAATAAGAGACTTTTGGGGTGGTCATTTTTATTTAACTCAGGTAGTTACAAATTATAGAACTATTTTCCTGAATAATACCATACAACTGGCATAGTCAGAAGGGTGGGAAATGAGGAAGCCACGGGACTACCCTGTTTCTGCTGAGACCATCAGAGATTTTGGCTGCGAGACCACACTGACTCCTTCTCCATCTATACAGTCAAGGTAGATGTCTCATGCCTTGCCTTTTGATACCCACAAAGCTAGGAACTGTACCCTGGGACCTCTATTATCACTCATGTAAAAGAAGTGAAATTTTATGAGCCCACCCTCACTAACAGAAAACAGAAACCACAAAAGAAGCATGGACTACACCTCGCTTCTCCTTCCAAGTCTCATGGGTGTTTCTTATCTGCTTGGAAGAAGCTTCTATTCGTGGAATCCAGGCCATCAGGGCAAGAGTTTAGGAAAGGTAGACTTGGTTTCCAACTTCTATCAGGCTTTACCTGGTGTAACTGGGATTAGGATGGAATCAGGTGAGCTGATCTATGACACTTGCCACAGGATGTAAAACTGAAGGTGGAGATGCCAGTTAGGAGGCTATTGTAGTAGTCCACCTGAGAGATGATGATGTCTTGGATCAGAGTGACAAAAACAAAGGTGTTAGGATGTGGTTGGATTTACATTTTACTCAGAAAACAGGACTTGCCTGTACATTATGGCAGGGTTGAGGGAAAGATATAAAAGTCTGAGGATTAATACTTCCTATCACTCCCGTCCTAGACATCCAGTTTTCTTGGCAAACCCTCAAGCCTGGTTTAGGAATCCCTCTGATGTATATCCTCATATCACGTTTTTGGGAATTCCTTGTTTCATCATCTTTATTTCTACTACACAGTCATTTCCCCAGGGGTTGAGGTATGTGTGGCTGTGCATGGCACAGTGCCTGGCATGGTCTTCTCTCAATAAATACTGTTATAATGATGAATGAAGGGATACTGGATCACCTTGAGTTCATCAGCTTAATGATGGTGAATTTCTCCGTATTAAAGGGCCCTATGGCTCCTTACTTATTTCCAGTGTTGCCAGATGGGGCTACATCTTCCAGTGCGCATTGTGAACACATTTTAGTAGTCAAAACCTGAGATCCAAACCCAAGTAAGGGGCGTGCAGCTGAGGCTTATTCCTGCCGATTTACATTATGTTCAACTAAATTTCCCTTTTGCTCTCCATGAGAGTGTTTGCCCTAAGCCCACTTATCCCTCATTATAGTAAATCAGAACCACAGAGAAAATTCTTTTTCTTTTGTCCTGTGCTCCATTGTGAAGAAGACCATGTCCACATGAATATCTAGACAAAGCTGCTGACGGAAAGGTGTAACTGCTGAAGTTGCTGCTGTAGGAAATACTTGAGGGTCTCATTGAAAAGGAAAGCAGAAACATTAACTTGATATGGACTAAGAGCTTTGAATAACGTTATATGTGAAACCATTTAAATTCTGTGATGACAATAAAGCAATAAGTCTAGTCATTCAAAATTATAAAGTAAGGCAAAAAGCTGGTTCCATGTAACTTAAGGGGTTACCACCCCTACTGGGTAAGCCAGAAACTACACTTCAGGTCTCCCAAAGAAAAGCCATCATGAATAATTAGTTGCTTTGTACATTGCCACTTCTAAATTAACAGGATAGCAGCACATTTAAAATGAATTTATTGTGATTCAGTGAGAGTAATAGTTTGTATATATATTAAGCCCCTACATATGAATAAGTTCCATTCTGAGAGTGCTTCCAAGTTGAATTTATTTGTTAAGTTCAACAAAGTTAACCTAGATACACAATTAACACAATATAGTACTGTATTGTAATAGATTTACACATGACTAATACATAAACAAACAGAAAATAATGAAAATATTTTTAGTCTTAAAGTACAGTACCTTGAAAAGTATACGAGTACAGTATAACAGGGGCTGGCATCGAATGAACAGGCAAGAAGTGTTACTGACTGGAGGAGAGAAAGGAAGTGGGAGATGGTATGGCTGGAAGATTGTCAGCCATAGGAGATGGAGGAAAAGCTGCAATTTTTGCATCTTTGAAAGCTCACAACTTGAAGATTTGCACATGGGAACTTCCTGTATTCCTTGGGGATCTAAAGCCTTCCTGGAGCCTGTGTCAGAAAGAGCTTTTTTCTGATCTCCTGGATTCCAGGAGTTTCTGATTGAGGCAGACACATTTGGAACATATTCTAGGCTCTAACTCCCCCTGGACTGCTTTTTCCAGCCCTTCTGTACACCGGACCCTCCCTCCAGTCAGAGTTACAAAATTCATCTCAGGAGCTATAGGTAAGATCTGGTGGCTCCCGTGACTTATGTTTTTTTCTTCTATGTGGCTTCAGTGAGCCGTATTTTTCCTTCTCACATGTCCTATCAACTGGCCAGAAGAAAAAGCCCACTTAACTCCAGAGTATCTTCCATTTCTTGAGCATTGATTTTATATTTGGCAATAATAATTTCGGTGCTTTCCATGAAATAACTCATTGTATCCTACAAGGAAGTCTTATTACTATCTTACTCTAGAGATGAGGAAACTGAGGCAAAGCAGAGCTGTGTAAGTTGCTTAAGATTCCACAGCTAGTGAGCAGCACAGGTGAAATTCAAACCCAGCCAGTCTCACTTAAGAGTTTAAGCTCTGACTTCTACTACATCGTCTCCCCTCCTGGATGGAAAAAATGTGAGGAATAATACCTATCTTAGAGAGCTGAAGTGAGAATTAAATGATTACTATTAATTCTGTGGAGGAGGGTGGTCAGTTTCTGATCAGTGGGCTGGGACAGAGAGTATATTTTGTAATTAAGATTCACACATAATCCTCAGACCAAAATATCCATTTTTGTTTTTATTAATAAATTTAAAGTGAAGTTCTACATAAGCAAGGTGTATTAATTCATTTCATTGGAAAGAAGCTCTCTGATTTTTGAATATGTTTGCATCAAGTGGAACACAAATAGTGTCACTTACTTCAGTAACTACACTAAAGTCTTTGACTGTGTGGATCACCACAAACTATGGGAAACTCTTAAAGAGATGGGCCTATCAGACCACTTTACCTGCCTCCTGAGAAATCTGTATGCAGGTCAGGAAACAACAGTTAGAACAGGACATGGAACTGTGGGCTGGGACAGAGAGTATATTTTGTAATTAAGATTCACACATAATCCTCAGACCAAAATATCCATTTTTGTTTCTTTTAAATAAATTTACAGTGAAGTTCTACATAAGCAAGGTGTATTAATTCATTTCATTGGAACGAAGCTCTCTGATCTTTGAATATGTTTGCATCAAGTGGAACACAAATAGTGTCACTTACTTCAATAACTACACTAATGTCTTTGACTGTGTGGATCACCACAAACTATGGGAAACTCTTAAAGAGATGGGACTATCAGACCACTTTACCTGCCTCCTGAGAAATCTGTATGCAGGTCAGGAAACAATAGTTAGAACAGGACATGGAACTGGTCCCAAATTGGGAAAGGAGTATGTCAAGGCTGTAAATTGTCACCTTGCTTATTTAACTTATATGCAGAGTATATCACGTGAAATGCCGGGCTGGATGAAGATCAAGCTGGAATGAAAATTGCCAGGAGAAATATCAATAACCTGAGATATGCAGATGACACTACACTTATGACAGAATGCAACGTGGAACTGAAGAGCCTCTTGATGAAAGTAAAGAGGAGAGTGAAAAAGTTGGCTTAGAACTCAACACTCAAAAAACTAAAATCATGGTATTTGGTCCTATCACTTAACAGCAAATAGGGAAACAATGGACAAAATGGGAAACAATGGACACAGTGACAGGTTTATGCTCTTGGGCTCCAAAATCACTGCAGATAGTGACTGCAGCCATGAAATTAAAGGATGCTTGCTCCTTGGAAGAAAAGACAAACCTAGACACTGAATCAAAAAACTGAGACATTACTTTGATGACAAAAGTCCATATAGTCAGTTTTTACAGTAGTCATGTTGGATGTGAGAGTTGTACCATAAAGAAAGCTGAGCACAGAAGAATTGATGGTTTTGAACTGATGCTGGAGAAGACTCTTGAAAGTCCTTTAGATCAAACTAGTTAATCCTAAAGGAAATCAGTCCTGAATATTCACTGGAAGGACGGATGCTGAAGCTGAATCTCCAATACTTTGGCCAACTGATGTGAAGAGCTGACTCAGTGCCAAAGACCCTGGTGCTGGTGAGATGGTAACAAGCAGGAAGGCCAGGGGTCTCCAAAGGGAGGAAATAGGCTGCAAGTGTCAGACATTTTTATCTCTCTGAAGTGACAGGAGGAAACAAACCAGGGATATATTTTTCCTTCTCTATACTTGGACTGCAAGGAGATTCAACCAGTCCATTCTGAAGGAGATCAACCCTGGAATTTCTTTGGAAGGAATGATGCTAAAGTTGAAACTTCAGTACTTTGGCCACCTCATGCGAAGAGCTGACTCATTGGAAAGGACTCTAATGCTGGGAGGGATTGGGGGCAGGAGGAGAAGGGGATGACTGAGGATGAGATGGCTGGATGGCATCACTGACTTGATGGACATGAGTCTGAGTGAACTCCGAAAGATGGTAATGAACAGGGAGGCCAGGCGTGCTGCGATTCATGGGACCACAAAGAATCACACAGGACTGAGAGACTGAACTGAACTGAACTGAACTGATACAAATTTAAAAGAAGATTTCTCTTAAAATACTGTGCTGCCATGATGACACCTGATCTCATCTGAAGTGAACTATTCTCAAACCTTGAGTTAACCAATGCAATTTGATTATGGAAATGTTTGTCTTAAGCTGTGCTAATGTAAAAAACTGAGACATTACTTTGATGACAAAAGTCCATATAGTCAGTTTTTACAGTAGTCATGTTGGATGTGAGAGTTGTGCCATAAAGAAAGCTGAGCACCAAAGAATTAATGGTTTTGAACTGATGCTGGAGAAGACTCTTGAAAGTCCTTTGGATCAAACTAGTTAATCTTAAAGGAAATCAGTCCTGAATATTCATTGGAAGGACGGATGTTGAAGCTGAATTTCCAATACTTTGGCCAACTGATGTGAAGAGCTGACTCAGTGCCAAAGAACCTGGTGCTGGTGAGAAGGTAACAGGCAGGAAGGCCAGGGGTCTCCAAAGGGAGGAAATAGGCTGCAAGTGTCAGACATTTTTATCTCTCTGAAGTGACAGGAGGAAACAAACTAGGGATATATTTTTCCTTCTCTATACTTGGACTGCAAGGAGATCCAACCAGTCCATTCTGAAGGAGATCAACCCTGGGATTTCTTTGGAAGGAATGATGCTCAGTACTTTGGCCACCTCATGCGAACAGTTGACTCATTGGAAAGGACTCTAATGCTGGGAGGGATTGGGGGCAGGAGGAGAAGGGGACGACTGAGTATGAGATGGCTGGATGGCATCACTGACTTGATGGACGTGAGTCTGAGTGAACTCCGAGAGATGGTAATGAACAGGGAGGCCTGGCGTGCTGCGATTCATGGGATCACAAAGAGTCAGACACGACTGAGAGACTGAACTGAACTGATACAAATTTAAAAGAAGGTTTCTCTTAAAATACTGTGCTGCCATGATGACACCTGATCTCACCTGAAGTGAACTATTCTCAAACCTTGAGTTAACCAATGCAATTTGATTATGGAAATGTTTGTCTTAAGCTGTGCTAATGTACTATGCATTTTCTGGTTCCCTCTAATGGCTCAGAACCTACTTGACAAACCAGTACGTTATACTCAGACATTATTCCCCTAATCTATGTAAATGAAATTATTTGTATGGTAATCTGTCCTTCTACAAGACTAAAGTCAATTATTTTATGGCCTAGGATGAATCATCTGGTGTCAAGTTTATCCCAAAATGCATCTTATAGATGGGGGGCCTGGTGTCATTCTGAGTTTTAAGACATTCCTTTCTTTCATTAACAAACTGCTAGGAGAAGGCAATGGCACCTCACTCCAGTGCTCTTGCCTGGAAAATCTCATGGACGGAGGAGCCTGGAAGGCTGCAGTCCATATGGTCACTGAGGGTTGGACACGACGGAGCGACTTCACTTTCACTTTTCACTCTCATGCATTGGAGAAGGAAATGACAACCCACTCCAGTGTTCTTGCCTGGAAAATCCCAGGGATGGGGGAGCCTGGTGGGCTGCCGTCTACGGGGTCACACAGAGTTGGACACGACTGAAGTGACTTAGCAGCAGCAGCAGTTACTATATAACATCTAGCTGAAGACTAGCAGTGGGGCACTCTTTCTGTCCCCTTCTGATGCCTATGTCAGAAGCTTTCTCTATCTCCTCTATACTTTAATAAAACTTTATTAAACAAAAGCTCTGAGT
The DNA here is from genome assembly GCA_006410635.1 of Cephalophus harveyi. NCBI lineage: Eukaryota > Metazoa > Chordata > Mammalia > Artiodactyla > Bovidae > Cephalophus > Cephalophus harveyi. Next base: position 3,112 of record SJYT01013423.1, on the reverse strand, counting down.
GGTCAAGCCTCCTCTCTGGCCCCTGATTGAATTCTTCTCCTCCAGAGGCCAAGAATCCTGGTGTCTTTTTGTGAGTTAACAACAACCTTTCACTGGGAAATATTGAAGGCAGGAGAAGAAGGGGACAACAGAAGATGAGATGGTTGAATGGTATCACCAACTCGATGGACATGAGTTTGAGTAAGCTCTGGGAGTTGATGATGGACAGGGAAGCCTGGCGTGCTGCAGTCCATGGGGTCACCAAGAGTCAGACACGACTGAGTGACTGAACTGAACTGAGGGTCACTCTGACTTCATTTTCATAGCTGACTCCTCAGTTGGATGTACAAGTCCACTGTGATGCTTTTCCAGCCTTAACAACTCCTGGAAAAGTTTATACACTTGAATACTTTTGCACCCTGTTCCAAATGCCCCTCGCCTTACTTCAATTATGTCAGTATGGCCAAATACAGCCTTGGTGGCTGTTTGTCTGCTAAAGCATGCTGACCCATTTTGTTCCAGCTCAACTCAGTATACTTTATGTGGAAGAAATAAAGACTAGGGGAATCAGTTCACTGTAATGAGCTGTGTTCTTATAAACAACATTACGAACATGGATGCTGACAGAAGAGCTGAGTTGGGATCTTATCTTGTTTTATGGAAACTGATGCTGCCCAGTAAATACTGGTTTCCATTTTAGCTCAGGCTATAAAGTCAAGATATTAAATGAATGTGATATGTCCAAATCCTGAAGAGTGTACTAGTGAATAGCTCATTTCTTTAAAACCCCATATTACCTCGAAACAAACCAGTTGCTCAAGTTAGTCAGGCTTGCAAGCTAAGAAAAAAAATAAAAAGTTCAAATAACATTCTCTCTTGAGTTTGACATTTCTAAAAAGGAGAAAGATCCACCAAGGAAATGTGGCTTCTTGCTGATTAAGAACACTTAGGCAACATACCTTGGAACTGGTCAACTGAAACCTGATTTTTTCCCGCTTCTACAATGCCAGTTACCTAAAATGATTTCTCTAATTTGTCTTCCAGGATGTAAGCTGTTAAAATTGATTTTTAGTATAACTTACACAAACCATGATTATATTTATTAATACTGATTTCCATGTAAGCCCAGGCTATAAAGTCAAGGTATTAAATGAATGTGATATGTCCAAATCCTGAAGAGTGACCTAGTGAATAGCTCATTTCTTTAAAACCCCATATTACCTCAAAACAAACCAGTTGCTCAAGTTAGTCAGGCATGCAAGCTAAGAAAAAAAATAAATAGTTCAAATAACATTCTCTCTTGAGTTTGACATTTCTTAAAAGGAGAAAGGTCCACCAAGGAAGCAAATGTGGCTTCTTGCTGATTAAGAACACCTAGGCAACATACCTTGGAATTAGTCAACTGTAACCTGATTTTCTCCCACTTCTAAAATGCCAATTACCTAAAATGACTTCTCTAATTTGTCTTCTAGGATGTAAGGTGTTAAAATTGCTTTTTAGTATATCTTATACAAACCATGATTATATTTATTTGTTAAAGAGGTGTAGGGATTCAAAGAATAAATCATTTTGGACAAAAAGAGTTTATTTTGATTTTATTTTTAAAAATAATTTCACATATTTATCTATTTTTGGCTGGACTGGGTCATTGTTGCTGTGTGTGCTTTTTCTTTAGGTGCAGCAAGTGGGGGCTACCCTGTAGTTGTGGTGTGTGGGCTTCTCATTGTGGTGTCTTCTCTTGTTGCAGAGCATGGGCTCTAGGGCGCTTGGGCTTCATTAGTTGCATCATGTGGGCTCAACAGTTGCCACTCCCGGGCTCTAGAGCACAGGCTCAGTAGTTGTGGCACATGGGTTTAGTTGCTTCAAGGCATGTGGGATCTTCCCAGATCAGGGATCAAACCTGTGTCTCCTGCACTGGCAGGTGGATCCTTTACCACGAGCCACGAGGAAAGTCCCAAGAATTTTTTTTAATGAGAATAAATATGAGGATTATGCAGTTACTGATGCAAAAAAAGTGAACTTACACACTTTAAAGTAAAATAAGACACACAGACAGATTTTAATAAAAAGTGCTATGTAACCAGGGCATAAACAGAACCACACAGCACATGCAGTTAGAGCTCTCATAGTTTGCTTTGGGGAGAGGATCATAAGGTATTGGCTTTTTCCAAAGGATAGGATTTTGGCAAAGGAAAAAAAAAACTAAGTATCTGCAGGACAGCCTTGCACAGTGAAAGGCCAGTAGCTTCATTAGGTTGGAACTGACTGTCCACGACAGGAAGGGCAGAGAGGAACAAGCCAGATGGGTAGGTTGTAGAAACATAGGAAATTTTGAGCAAAACACGTGAAATTCTCCCTTAGCCCAGTCAAGCTGACATGTGAAATTAACCATCATAATTCCTGTGGAGAATACTCACCCTGTACATCACCCATGAGATGACATACTTACAGGATGATGACCTTCCACGTATAACAAAAAAAATTTGAATAGCTCCTAGGTGTCAGGTTGCTCTAACAAACAGATTTGTTAACAAATGTATTTTCTTAATTAAAAATGAAATGGATAACATGTTTATAAAATAGTCATCCATGATAAGTTCGAGAAAAAGTATTCTAAAGGCCAGTGTCTAGAGGCCTATCCCTTTGTCTCAATTTATTCTGCTCCCACCCAAAGTCAAGACTGATTACCTCTAACTGGATTATTAACAGCCTCATTCTCTCTGATTTTCTGCACTTTAACTATGATGTGTCTAGGAATGATTTTTTTTTTGTCTTTTATCCTGCCTAGAACTCATGAGCTTTTAGAATCTGTGCATTTCACTTGCTCTGAAAAATCCTTGGCCATCATTTTCTTCCCCATTTCTCTCTCCTGTCTTTCTGGGATTTGAATTAAACATATACTTTGTATCTCTTATTCTACTTTTTTTCATATTAATTTATTTATTATTTATTTCTCCAGGCCGAATTCTGGATGACTTTTTCTAATCTATCTTCCAATTCAATAATCGTCTTAGGTTTATTTTTCTTGATTACATTTATCACCATCTAATGGTGATGCCAATTTTTATTTATTTATTTATTTTTTGCTGAGCTTCATGGCTTGTGGGATCTTCCTTTCTTGACCAGGGATTAA
>SJYT01013420.1:791133-812779 GCA_006410635.1 Cephalophus harveyi | reverse complement strand
GGTGGTGATGGTGGTGATGGTGATGGTGGTGATGGTGGTGATGGCGGTGATGATAAGGGTCGTGATGGATGATGGTGGTGGTGGTGGTGGTTGTGGTGGTGATGATAATGGTGATAATGATGGTGATGGTCGTGGTGATGATGGTGATAATGATGGTGGTGGCGGTCGAGGTGATGGTGGTGACAATAAGGGTGATGATGACTATGGTGGTGGTGGTGATGGTGGAGTGGTGGTGATGATGATTAATTACTATCATTATTACTTGAACCCTGAAGGAAATGGGTTGAGGAAAAGTAGAAGGTTGGAACACACAGGCCAGGGAAGAAGGGTCCACTCCCTAGTGTCTCTGGTCTCCTCTACACCCTTCACTCCTTCTCAGCTGGCCCAGGTCCAGGCTGTCTTAGCACACTTAGCATCCTAACTGATGAGGCAGTGCCCAGCAGCCACTGTCCCTAGTGTATAACAGACAGACACTGAACTTGCCTAATTTTGAAACTGCCCAACACAAGGGCAGTAATGAGGTCTCCAAGATCAGTTGCCTTTTGCTTCTGGAGTTAAATGAAATCAGTTCAGCCTGGAATTCCCTGATGCTTGCACATTCTCATCCAGGAATGTATCTGAGGACACATTCTCAAGAAAGTGGTCTGACAACCACCTGGACAAAAGCTGAGCTACTACTGTTTAAAATCATAGAGCCCAGAGGGGAAAATTGCACTGTGTTCACACCGCAATCTGGGTTGGCATGTTGGTGCAGAAGCCACAGCAGCTGGGACAGTTCCCCCGCCCTCCCCTCTCCTCCCTGCCTCTCCTCCTCTCCGCTCCTTGCATGTCCATGTCCCTCTTCCCAGTAACTTCTACAAAAGTGAGCATGCCTCAGTGTCCTTGTAGGTGGAAATTTTCCTTTCTCTGTCAGATTGGTTAAGCAGAATTACGTATCCAACTGGGAAAGGTAAAGCAATTCCAAGAACAATTACTCTGTTATTTTTTAAACATTTAACATACTACTTTCCTTTTTTTCTGGAATTTTGCCACTACTGTTCCAGTCAATTCCCTAGCCTTTGGGTTATATGGGCCAGCCATTACCCTGCGCCTCCAGCCTGGGTCCCCTCCATGTTCCCTGGTCAGATGTCCCTGATACTTCCTCTCTTCCATAGATTCAAGCCCTGAGTGTGTGTTGGGCTGTGGCTGGAAGCGGTTAGACACAGCAGAGCAGCTAGCAGGGGCTCTAGAACCCAGCACAGCAGTGTTTCAAAAATTCACATGCTGAACAAATGAATGCTAGTGTCTCAGAGCTAGGGGAGCTCCCATGTAACACCATTTATAGAGGAGCCTAAGGTCTAAAGTAAAAACACAGAAACATTTTTTAAAATGTAAAATGTGATGAGTGGGTTGCACTTCCCAAAGAAAGCAGACTTCAGTCTACCCCTGCAGAGAGAAGCATGGAGTGAGCCAGGCAGGGTTTTTGATTTTGATGTTTTAATTTTGTATTGGGGTATAGCTGGTTCACATTGTTGTGACAGTTTCACCCCCCATTCCTCGCTGGGTGATGAGGGCGGTGAGGGGCCCCAGGGCAGAGTGGTGCTGTGAACGCCATGGGAACCAGCAGAGTCTGGGCTGTTGGGCCAGCGTGCCGGGCTCTGGAGGCCACCTTGGCCAGAATGCATGGACATTCTGTGCACGGAGAAGAAGTTTCAGTCTCAAGCTAATTGCTGTGAGCTCAGCAATTCTGTCATTAGAGCTTCACTTGGGAAAGAAGCTGAATCCCAGTTGTGGAACCGCTGGGTGTTCTGGCAGAAACCACCCTTCTGGACACTGAGAGCCTCACCCGTGGGGGATGGTCCACTGCCTCCAGTCCCTCTTCCTGTCTCTGTCTCCGTCTGTCTGTGTGTCTGTCTCTCTGGTCCAGCTGTCTGTCTCTCTCTGTCTGTTTCATAAGTGTTCCAGTTCTGACTCTCTCTCCACCTCTCCTCTGTCTCTGTCTTGTTTATGATCCAGCTGTTCCTCTCTCCTGTCTTATACACACTCTGAGCCTCTTTCTCTCTCTCTCTTTCTTTTGTTTATGATCAGCTCTGTTTCTCTCCCTCTGCTTCTCCCTCTGGTATATGGCCCAGCTCTCTGTCTCTGTTATTTATAGTCCAGCTCTTCCCCTCTCCTTCTCTCTCATATACACTCCAGCTGTTTTGCTGTCTGTCTCTCTCTCTCGCATACATATTCAGACACACATCCCTGCAGCCCAACCTCCACGGAACCCTTGACTGTTCTAAACACCTGAGCATAGCTGATACACATGAGGCTCATTCAAAACCTTTCACTGGCCCCAACTTCCCAGTTCTGCAGATGTCCTAGGGCCTGGCTGGACAAGGGAGCCCCTTTTGCCTTCCCTCCTTCTGCTGCTGATCATTTTTGCATACACTTTCCCAAAGCAGCAGGTGTGGAAATAAATAGATGAATTTCATTTCTGTCTCTGCTTCACTGCTATAAGAATGATCTAGAATCTACATATGACCAGGTCAAGCTTCAGACCACATTTAATAAAAACTAATTTCTTTAGAAAGACATGACTAACCCCTGGGCATCTGGCCCAGCCTCCCTTTGCCACTGTGGCTCATTCCTCTCCTCACGAGACACCTCATCCCTGCTGGACTCACCTGTACTGGAAAGGGCTGTTCTAGAAATGTAGTTGGGGGAGGAGCTGAGAGAGTTAAGACCAGATAAGGACCACACTGCAGTGATGGAGGACAGGTTAACAGTTTCCACGTTAGTTGCTGTTGTTGAGCATTTGTGTGTGTGCGCTAAACTCCTTGTGGACTTTATTTCACTTATTCCTTAGAGCAAGCCCAGGCAGTAGGTCTTGGTGTTCCTTCTTTCCATCTTGTAGTAGCTGAGAGCCCAGGCTCCAGAATCCACAAGCCTGGATTCTAATGCAGATACCATCACTGAGCAGCTGTGTTTCACTTATTCCTTAGAGCAAGCCCAGGCAGTAGGTCTTGGTGTTCCTTCTTTCCATCTTGTAGTAGCTGAGAGCCCAGGCTCCAGAATCCACAAGCCTGGATTCTAATGCAGATACCATCACTGAGCAGCTGTGGAGGGCTCAGCAAACTACTCCTCTCTTGGTGCATCCAATTCTTTACAGAGAAAGAGGATGATGGTAGTAAAGAGCCCCCCTCAAAGGATCCTGGTGGGGATCCCACGACTTAATCCAAAACTGTGCTCAGGACAGCAGTCAGTACGGGGGGACGGGGGGGAACCAGTGCTCAGAGCTGTCCATCTCCAACCTCTTAGGCGCCATGTGACAGGCATGGACATGGGGCTAGGGGCGGCCAGATTTCCTTTGGACACACACCCAGTGCCCATTAGTAAAGGGTCCAGGGCTCAGGCCTCAGGCCTGTCCTTCAGTGTGACCCCAGGGTCCCAGCCTTAGCCACCATCCAACCCCTGGAACACAGAGGGGGCGTTTTCCCATGACTTGTTCACCAGGTAAAAAGCATTCAAGATGCAATTCGAGACAAGAAGCAGTGGTTCAGCTTCCTTGGAGAGGAGATTAGCTTGAACCCATCCGTGGGCATCTTCATCACCATGAACCCAGGCTACGCTGGTCGTACAGAGCTGCCCGAAAACCTCAAGGCTCTGTTCAGGTGAGCGTTCACTCTGCCCTGGGCATACAAGGACCCCAGAGATAAGCTTCTTTATTCTTTCCACTGAAAACATATGACATATATATTAGAAGAAATGTAGAACATATATTAAAAAGTAGATTATATAAAACACATTTAATGCCACCAGCAGTAAAATGATTTTTTTGCCGAATTGTATTCTGTTCTTCTTTACAGGCATAGAATTTATGCATTTGTAGTGTATGTTTGTGGTCTATACACAGTTTTGCATTGTTTTTTAATTTCATAGTTTATCATAATCCTATCATAAATAGTTTCTTCTTCTGTTAGATATTCTTAAGAAATCTCATTTCATGACTGTTTTATTCTATCAAGCGCATGGTCCGCAATGTAGTTAGCAAGTTCCCTGTAGTGAAACGTTAAGACTGTTTCTGACATTTAAAATAAATTTATGCATCATGGTACAATATACATAAGTAGTTCTTTTGTATGCATGATTGTTTTCTTTGGCTAGGTTCCCAGAAATGGAATCACTGAGTTAACAGGGAGAAACATTTTTAAGGCTCTCGACACACATTGCCAAGTTGCTTTCCACAAACAGAAGTGCTGAGTGACCCTCCTGGAAACGATGCATGGTTGCTGTTCAGTCGCTCAGTCGTGTCCAGCTCTTTGCAACCCCATGGACTGCAGCATGCCCAGCTTCTCTGTCCTCCACTCTCTCCTGGAGTTTGCTCAAATCCATGTCCATTGAGCCAGTGATGCCATCCAACCATCTCATATTCTGCTGCCCTCTCCTCGTTTTGTTATCATAATCCTATCATAAATAGTTTCTTCTTCTGTTAGATATTCTTAAGAAATCTCATTTCATGACTGTTTTATTCTACCAAGCGCATGGTCCACAATGTAATTAGCAAGTCCCCTGTAGTTAAACGTTAAGACTGTTTCTGACATTTAAAATAAATTTATGCGTCATGGTAAAATATACATAAGTAGTTTTTTTGTATGCATGATTATTTTCTTTGGCTAGGTTCCCAGAAATGGAATCACTGAGTTAACAGGGAGAAACATTTTTAAGGCTCTCGACACACATTGCCAAGTTGCTTTCCACAAACAGTAGTGCTGAGTGACCCTCCCGGAAATGATGCATGGTTGCTGTTCAGTCGCTCAGTCATGTCCAGCTCTTTGCAACCCCATGGACTGCAGCATGCCCAGCTTCTCTGTCCTCCACTCTCTCCTAGAGTTTGCTCAAATCCATGTCCATTGAGCCAGTGATGCCATCCAACCATCTCATATTCTGCTGCCCTCTCCTCGTTTTGCCTTCAGTCTTTCCCAGCATCAGGGTCTTTTCTAATGAGTTAGTTCTTCCCATCAGGTGACCAAAGTATTGGAATTTCAGCTTCAGCATCAGTCCTCCCAATGAATATTCAGGACTGATTTCCTTTAGGATTGACTGGTTGGATCTCCTTGCAGTCCAAGGGACTCTCAAGAGTGTTTTCCTGCACCACAGTTTGAAAGCGTCAATTCTTCACCAGTCACTCTTCTTTATGGTGCAACTCTCACATACATACATGACTACCAAAAAACCAGAGCTTTGACCATACAGACCCTTGTCAGCAAAGTAAAATCTCTCCTTTTTAATACACCATCTAGGTTTGTCATAGCTTTCCTTATAGAGAAATGCAATTAAAAACACGTAACAACTCTAAGCTCCTATAGCAACCCCATGGACTGCAGCCTATCAGGCGCCTCTGTCCATGGGATTTTCCAGGCAAGAGTACTGGAGTGGGGTCCCATTGCCTTCTCCGATTACATACCTAATAATTTTAAAATTAAGTAATTGTAGGGACTTCTCGGGACTTCCCAGTGGCATTAATCGTGAACCCCCACCAATGCAGGAGATGTAAGAAACATGGGTTTGATCCCTGAGTCAGGAAGATTCCCTGGAAGGGGGTACGACAACCCACTCCGGTGTTCTTGCCTAGAGAACCTCATGGACAGAGGAGCCTGACTGGCCACAGTCCATAGTGTTGCAGAGTCGGACGCAACTGAAGCGACTAAGCACAGCACAGCACAGGGGCTTCCCTAGCAGTCCAGTGGTTGAGACTTCGCCTTCTTACACCATCTAGGTTTGTCATAGCTTTCCTTATAGAGAAATGCAATTAAAAACACGTAACAACTCTAAGCTCCTATAGCAACCCCATGGACTGCAGCCTATCAGGCGCCTCTGTCCATGGGATTTTCCAGGCAAGAGTACTGGAGTGGGGTCCCATTGCCTTCTCCGATTATATACCTAATAATTTTAAAATTAAGTAATTGTAGGGACTTCTCGGGACTTCCCAGTGGCATTAATCGTGAACCCCCACCAATGCAGGAGATGTAAGAAACATGGGTTTGATCCCTGAGTCAGGAAGATTCCCTGGAAGGGGGTACGACAACCCACTCCGGTGTTCTTGCCTAGAGAACCTCATGGACAGAGGAGCCTGACTGGCCACAGTCCATAGTGTTGCAGAGTCGGACGCAACTGAAGCGACTAAGCACAGCACAGCACAGGGGCTTCCCTAGCAGTCCAGTGGTTGAGACTTCGCCTTCTAATGCAGTAGGTGGGGATTCAATCCCTGGTCAGGGAGCTGAGATTCCATGTGCCTCATGGCCAAAAAACCAAAGCATAAAATGAAAGCAATGTTGTAACAAATTCAATACAGACTTTAAAAAACTTAAAAAAAAAAAAAAGAAAAGAAATACAAGGGAAAGAAATTCTTTAAAAACTAAATAACCATAAAATAAAATGTTACTAGAACTAGAAGGAAAAATCACAGTAAATTCTTATATACAGATAAAAATTCCCTTCGGTATACTATTTCTCATTTTGTGGCAAGGTGGGGTTAACAGGTACTGACTTCAGCTCTTGGCATTTGTATGCAAATAAGTGTAGAATAATCTCTGAGGGTCTGGACTTAGAGGAGACAAGTTTCAGGATGAGGACTAGAGAGATTAGAGAGACTTGTTTCCTCAACAGTAGCCCCAAATCTGTGATAATTTGGGGCTAATTACTAAACTGTAATCTCCTAATTACTCAGGCTTCACTAATCTGTGCCTTGTGTAAGGCACACTAGACTTAGCTTGCAAGACTTGAGTCGTAGCTCCAACTCTGTCCCCATCTAGTCACATCATCCATCACCTTGAGCATGCAAGTCCACTCCCTTTACCCTTATTAATTCATTTTAACATTGAAAATCTTCGATGAAATCATTGCCAAGGTCTCAGTTTCCATCCTCACACATGCCTTCATCTATGATCTCAGCCAGTGTCTCTTGTCTCACAAGCTCCCGTCCAGGTGTGGCTGAGGACCCAGTCAGCCTTATGTCTCCCTCTCACAGGCCTTGTGCAATGGTTGTCCCAGACTTTGAATTGATCTGTGAAATCATGCTGGTGGCCGAAGGATTTATCGAGGCACGGTTACTAGCCAGGAAGTTCATCACCCTTTACCAGCTGTGCAAAGAGCTTCTCTCTAAACAGGTAACCCTCCCTGGTTACACCAGGTGACCACTCAAGTGTGATTGTCCCAGCTCTGGATGGGTTCTGGAGCTGGGGTATTAGGGAGACATAGCACCTTCTCATAATAGATTCTTTACTGTCTGAGCCACTTACCAGACTTCCCTCTATGGGTTTCCCTCATAGGTCAGTTGGTAAAGAATCTGCCTGCAATGCAGGAGACCCCGGTTCAATTCCTGGGTTGGGAAGATCTGCTAGAGAAGGGATAGGCTACCCACTCCAGTATTCTTGGGCTTTCCTTGTGGCTCAACTGGTAAAGAATCTGCCTGCAATACAGGAGACCTGGGTTTGATCTGTGGGTTGGGAAGGATCCCCTGGAGAAGGGAAAGGCTACCCACTCCAGTATTCTGGCCTGGAGAATTCCATGGACTATACACCCCATGGGGTTGCAAAGAGTCGGACACGACTGAGTGACTTTCAGTTTTTCAGTTTCATAATAGATAGTCACTGTGCCCATAAGCATATTCAAAGCTCTGCAGACTTTTATAATAAAGATACTTCTATAAATAAACCATAACAAGGAAACTTCTATAATAAAGATACATGGTTATTATCTTAGCTAAGATAATAAAGATACATGTTTATTATTAACTGAAAAATTTAGCTTAGCCCAGCATTTAAAAAATAAACCTGTTTGGCCATAGCACTCCATTTTTTAATACAATACTTAGTAACTACCAGTGTCCCATACGAAACATTGCAGTGGCCAGTGAAAGCCCTTGGAGGGAGTGGTCTCTGCCTGAAGGAACATGAGATCTGGGAAGAAAACTGGGGAGAGAGGGTCAGACATCAAATCGCACCCCAGTGCTCTTTGCTTCTGGCCCTTAAATGTGGCTTCTTTCCAGGCCAGACCAGGAACTAGAACCCAGAATCTTCACCTGCTATGTCATAGATCTTTTCTTTTGCCCCCACCTTGACCTCCCAAGTGACTGAGTAGTGACGTGATATCTAATTCTGCTGACACAAGCCTGAGCCGGTGGGTCCCGTGTTCCAGCATCTCTGGTCTCAGCAGCCCCCTTCCCCCAGGATCACTACGACTGGGGCCTGAGGGCCATCAAGTCTGTGCTGGTGGTGGCCGGATCCCTGAAGCGAGGAGACCCTGACCGGCCCGAGGACCAAGTCCTGATGCGCTCGCTGCGAGATTTCAATGTCCCCAAGATCGTGACTGACGACATGCCAGTGTTCCTGGGCCTGATCGGGGACCTCTTTCCTGCCCTGGATGTTCCTCGGAGGAGAGATCTCAACTTTGAAGCCCTGGTTAGGAAGGCGGTGGTGGAGCTGAAACTCCAGGCTGAGGACAACTTTGTGCTCAAGGTACATGGGGTTTTTCCTCCCTCCTGAGATTTGTCTCTTAATTCTCTTCTTTGACAATGGGTAACACTTCGTCCTTAATCCAAAGGGCTGCTCTCAATGTACAGATATTCATTGACTTTGCAAAAACTCAGTTCACTTCAGTAGCTCTTTACAGAGGCTTCCCTGGTGGCTCAGGGGTAAAGAATCTGCCTGCAATGCAAGAGACATGGGTTTGATCCCTGGGTCAGGAAGATCCCCTGGAAGAGGAAATAGAAACTCTCTCCAACATTCTTGCCCAGGGAAATCCCATGGACAAAGGAGCCCGGCTGACTACAGTCCATGGGATCTCAAAGAGTCGGGCGTGACTGAGCAACTAAACAGCAGCAGCAGCTCTTTAAAGGGACACCCACAGTGTGGAGTGTGTCACAGGAATGCAAGAGAAGGACAGAGCCCCTACCGCCGGGGGTTCACATTCTCACAGAGGAATGAGACACAGGCTCTGTTATATCGTGTTCCTTTCCCGTGAACTACTTCATGCACCATAATAACATTGATGCATCTTAGAAATGTTACTTTCTGCAAAACTGTTCAGCAAAAATAACACTTAGGGCAAACGAGGCTTCCCTGGTGGCTCAGACGGTAAAGAATCTGCCTGCAATGCAGGAGACCCAGGTTTGATCCCTGGATCGGGAAGAACCCCTGGAGAAGGGAGCGGCTACCCAGTCCAGTATTCTTGCCTGTAGAATCCCATGGACAGAAGGGCCTGCAGGGCTCCAGTCCATGGGCTCCAGGGTCGCAAAGAATTAGACACGACTGAGTGACTACCACTTTCACTCAAAATGTACAGACTATTGTACCTAAAGCCCTAAAAACTCAGCAGTGTGTTATTTCATAAAAAAGCTCTGGTTTGAGAAGGCATCCTGCAGTCTTTTAAAAGTGATAATATTAACTTGGAAAGAAAAGGAATGGTCCCATGGAAGTGTGAAAATTGGGAAGGAGATATAACAGTAAATTTCTGGAAAGATGGAGAGAGGATGGAAGAAGACTGACAGATCAAGCAGAGCAGAGGGGCGCTGCAGGTGTAGAAAGGGCTTCAGGGGACGAGGAGCCAGGAGGCAGCCAATCTGCCAAGCAGAACCTCGGAGCAGCCCTGGGCAAGGAGCAGGGAGTGAAGGAGGGCAGGGAATGAGGAAGAGAAGTGAACACAGCCGGGGTGGGGGGAACGTTAAGACACATCATAATGGGATTTCAGAAGTCAAGGGTCAAGAGGAAAAAATGAAAGTTTTGTGGCTGGGTGATGGATTGAGGTGTACAGGTGACCCACAAAGGAATGAAATTCAAGATGATATCAGAACCTCTCACCAACAATATCAGATAGTACCAGACAAAGAAACCATTCCTTCAAAGTTCTGAGGGGAAACAATGTCAAAACTCCATTATATACCAGATTATCAGATATTTTCAAGGAGTTACAGATTTTATTACATAAGCATCCTATTCGATTAAGCTATTTGAGGACATACTACAACAAAACATGGATGAAAAACAAATATCATGGGATTCAAAAATTCAAGAATCAAATAAGGGAAGCCTTTGAATTATCACTGTCAGCAGACCTAGAAAGCAGTTAACCCCAATCAAGGCAGCAGTTCCATGGTCTCTGAGAAAAAGGACCTCAAAAGTAGATAAGGCACATAAATGGGAAAGAGAATCATTGAGGAGCTTCAAGCAGTCATATTCCTGGTATGTTTGTTGAGGGATGAGAGACAAAATTAGAAGCCGATTTGACCCATATTGCAACAGGGCCCTGTAAACCAGTGTAAGGGTTTGGGATTTCATCACCAAAACTTAGGAGAACCATTGAAGGGACAACCTGATGACAGCGACAGGATCACATTTTCATTCCAATAAGCATACAAGAGTGTAGAAAGGTGAGCCTGAAGGCAAACTACAACAAGAGTGATGATGCCTCCCATATGACCACTGTCCCTCGGGGAGCTCCTTGATGCCAGCCTCATCAAGCCATCTGGTCAACCACATCATGCTCTATCACACCACAAGCCTTTGTGCTGTTTTCTCTGCCTGGAATATCCTTCCCATTCATCTTCTTGGCAAACTCCTACCCACCCTTGAAGCCCCAGTTCATATGCCCCATCCCCTGTGAAGCCTTTCATATTCCCTATATCTATATAAAATCTACTCTTTCTTCCTATCTGTTGCCATAATGTTCATGGTCATGGGGTTCTCATGGCAAGAATACTGTAGTGGGTTGCCATTCCCTCTTCCAGGGATGGGTTGATGCTTTCAAACTGTGATACTAGAGAAGACTCTTGACAGTCCCTTGGACAGCAAGGAGATCAACCAGTCAATCCTAAAGGAAATAACCCTGAATATTCATTGGGAAGACTGATGCTGAAGCTGAAGCTCCAATACTTAGGCCACCTGATGTGAAGAACCAACTCATTGGAAAAGATCTTGATGCTGGGAAAGATTGAAGGCATGAGGAGAAGAGGAGGCAGAAGATGAGTTGGTTGGGTTGCATCACCAGTGCAAAGGATGTGAATTTGTGCAAGCTCCAGGAGATGGTGAGGGACAGGGAAGCCTGGCGTGCTGCAGTTCTTGGTGTTGCGAAAAGTCAGACATGACTTGGCTGCTGAACAGCAACAGCAATCTCTTTTCACAGCATTAAGAAGATGAGTTGGTTGGGTTGCATCACCAATGCAAAGGATGTGAATTTGGGCAAGCTCCAGGAGATGGTGAGGGACAGGGAAGCCTGGTGTGCTGCAGTTCTTGGTGTTGCGAAAAGTCAGACATGACTTGGCTGCTGAACAGCAACAGCAATCTCTTTTCACAGCATTTAGTAAATACATCAGCCATAGCAATTCTGCCCTTCTTGCACATGTGCATGTGCTCAGTGATGTCAGACTCTTTGCAACCCCATAGACTGTAGCCCACCAGGCTCTTCTGTCCATGGGATTCTCCAGGCAAGAATACTGGAGTGGGTTGCCATTTTCTCCTCCAGGGAATCTCAATTCTCCTCCACATCTCAATTATCTCCTTACGTTATAGCAGTTTGTCAATATGACTTGCTTCTCTATCAGACTATGAGGTCAGGGAGGGCTGGAGAATCATCTCTGAATCTCTCTCACCAGACATACTCTCTAGCACTTAGAGATTACTAATAATTACTCACATGATGAATAAGTGAATGAATGAATCATGTTGCCCCAACATTTAGGACCCCATTATATCTTGTGGGGAGTAACCCTTCCTGTGTTGACCTCAGGTCTCACTTCAGGCCTCAGACTGGCTCAGAGGGGAGCAGTGGGGATGTGGGTGAGTGACAAGCAGTCCCTCTGGCCGGATTCTGTCTTTCCCAGGTGGTCCAGCTGGAGGAGCTCTTGGCGGTGCGGCACTCCGTGTTCGTGGTGGGCAGTGCGGGAACTGGCAAGTCGCAGGTGCTGAAGTCTTTGCACAAGACCTACCAGATCATGAAGCGCCGCCCTGTCTGGACTGACCTCAACCCCAAAGCGGTCACCAACGATGAGCTCTTTGGCATCATCAATCCAGCCACACGAGAATGGAAGGATGGTAAGGGCAGGATGCTTCTGCCTTAGCTACTTGGGCTGATGAGAAGGCAGTGGAGAGGGTGCGGAGGAGGAAAGCTGAGCTGATGAGTTTGGGGTGGGAGGAGGTGAAAAGAATCAAAGAAACTGATTTTGGCTTGGAGAGGAGCCTCATCCATTGGGGTACTTTCTTTTCTTGGGGATTTTTCAGCTCGTAGAGAGGATAAATAGGGCAGGCCTTCTCAGCTGCAGTTCCGTGATTCTGGACTGCAAGTCATGGGGTTCCCACATTGCCTGGCAGAGGGTGTGACATGGGTCAGGCAGGGAAGCCCACCTCTCATTCCCAAAGGAGCAGGCAGTCTAGCATCCCTCAGAGGGTACCTCCCTGTCAGTACCACCCCAGGAGTGATGGGGAGGCTGCTACAGAAGACTCATCTCAGGAGCATCCTGGGACCACAGGAGGATGTGTATAGGATGGGACGTCCGTGGTAAAGAATCCGCCTGCACTTCAGGGGGCATGGGTTCATTCCTTGTGTCAGAAAGATCATCTGAAAAAGGAAATGGCAGCCTACTCCAATATTCTTGCCTGGAGAGTCCCATGGACAGAGGAGCCTGGCCGGCTGCAGTCCATGGGGTTGCAAAGAGTGGGACACGACTTAGTGATTGAGCACACGTGCATGTGTGCAAGTGTATAGGATAATGCGAACACTGCTCCATTTTATATGAGATCTTGGAAATCCATGGATTTTAGTGTCTGCAGGAGTTCCTGGAGCCAAGGAGCTGGTCCCTTCTACAGTGATTCAGATTGTCCCAAACCCATACTCACTTGGTGCCGACCTCAGCGTCACCTTCTGAGAAGAGAAAATTGTGATAGGTGTTGAAAGGGTATCCTGTCACTGGGAGACAGCAGAAAAGAAAATGGAGAAAACTCTCCATAAGCTGATCAGATCTCTTTCCAAAAGCAGTGTGGCTTCTGGAATGAGGTCCCTCATTCAGGTCCTCAGGTCCCTCCTAACATCCCAGTGACTACATCAGGGTATACTGCCTGTTGTCGTTCAGTCGCTCAGTTGTGTCAGACTCTTTGCAACCCCATGGACTATATAGCACGCCAGGCTTCCTATCCTTCACTATCTCCCAGAGTTTGCTCAAACTCATGTCCACTGAGTCAATGATGCCATCCAACTGTCTCATCCTCTGTCACCCCCTTTGCCTCTTGCCCTCAATCTTTCCCAGAATCAGGGTCTTTTCCAGTGAGTCAGCTCTTTGCATCAGGTGACCAAAGTATTGTAGCTTCGGCTTCAGCATCAGTCCTTCCAATGAGTATTCAGAGTTGATTTATTTTAGGATTGACTGGTTTTATCTCCTTGATGTCCAAAGGACTCTCAAGAGTTTTCTCCAGCACCACCATTCGAAAGCATCAAATCTTCGGCACTCAGCTTTCTTTATGGTCCAACTCTCACATCCATATATAACTACTGGGAAGACTATAACTTTGACTATACAGACCCGTGTCAGCAAAGTGATATGCCTGGATTCCTCTAATTTAGGGTCTTCCATCAGAGGCCTTAAAAAATGGGACTTAATGAGTAGCCTCTCTAATTTTTATTTCACTATTAATGAGGCTTAGCATCTTTTCCTTCTTAGTGGTCTTAGTAATTGGCTCTTTTGTAATTTTATTCCTCCTTATTATATTCTTATCAGTAAGTGTTTTTTTTAAATATGTCAAAGACATTAAACTTTTATCTGTAATATGCACTACTAATGGTTTTTATCTGTCTTCCATTTGTCTACAGATACTTCATGACATGTTTACCATGTACTTTATAAAAGGAAATTATGTCTGTCTAGTCTTTTTAGCATCTGGGATTCCTATTTAGTTTATGACTCTTTCTAATTTTAGAGGCATGACATCATAAATTTGGACTTAAAGATTCTTTTCACATTAACATTTTTTACTCATCTGAAATTTATTTTGGGGCTTAGCTGGGCTTCCCAGGTGGCNGTTTACCATGTACTTTATAAAAGGAAATTATGTCTGTCTAGTCTTTTTAGCATCTGGGATTCCTATTTAGTTTATGACTCTTTCTAATTTTAGAGGCATGACATCATAAATTTGGACTTAAAGATTCTTTTCACATTAACATTTTTTACTCATCTGAAATTTATTTTGGGGCTTAGCTGGGCTTCCCAGGTGGCACAGCAGTAAATAACCCGCCTGCCAATGCAGGAGATTCAGGTTTGACCCCTGGGTCAGGAAGATACCCTGGAGTAGGAAATCGCAACTTGTCAAAGAAGAGAATTAAGAGACAAATCTCAGGAGGGAGGAAAAACCCCATGTACCTTGAGCACAAAGTTGTCCTCAGCCTGGAGTTTCAGCTCCACCACCGCCTTCCTAACCAGGGCTTCAAAGTTGAGATCTCTCCTCCGAGGAACATCCAGGGCAGGAAAGAGGTCCCCGATCAGGCCCAGGAACACTGGCATGTCGTCAGTCACGATCTTGGGGACATTGAAATCTCGCAGCGAGCGCATCAGGACTTGGTCCTCGGGCCGGTCAGGGTCTCCTCGCTTCAGGGATCCGGCCACCACCAGCACAGACTTGATGGCCCTCAGGCCCCAGTCGTAGTGATCCTGGGGGAAGGGGGCTGCTGAGACCAGAGATGCTGGAACACGGGACCCACGGGCTCAGGCTTGTGTCAGCAGAATTAGATATCACGTCACTACTCAGTCACTTGGGAGGTCAAGGTGGGGGCAAAAGAAAAGATCTATGACATAGCAGGTGAAGATTCTGGGTTCTAGTTCCTGGTCTGGCCTGGAAAGAAGCCACATTTAAGGGCCAGAAGCAAAGAGCACTGGGGTGCGATTTGATGTCTGACCCTCTCTCCCCAGTTTTCTTCCCAGATCTCATGTTCCTTCAGGCAGAGACCACTCCCTCCAAGGGCTTTCACTGGCCACTGCAATGTTTCGTATGGGACACTGGTAGTTACTAAGTATTGTATTAAAAAATGGAGTGCTATGGCCAAACAGGTTTATTTTTTAAATGCTGGGCTAAGCTAAATTTTTCAGTTAATAATAAACATGTATCTTTATTATCTTAGCTAAGATAATAACCATGTATCTTTATTATAGAAGTTTCCTTGTTATGGTTTATTTATAGAAGTATCTTTATTATAGAAGTCTGCAGAGCTTTGAATATGCTTATGGGCACAGTGACTATCTATTATGAAACTGAAAAACTGAAAGTCACTCAGTCGTGTCCGACTCTTTGCAACCCCATGGGGTGTATAGTCCATGGAATTCTCCAGGCCAGAATACTGGAGTGGGTAGCCTTTCCCTTCTCCAGGGGATCCTTCCCAACCCACAGATCAAACCCAGGTCTCCTCCTTCAGCCACCAGCATGATTTCACAGATCAATTCAAAGTCTGGGACAACCATTGCACAAGGCCTGTGAGAGGGAGACATAAGGCTGACTGTGTCCTCAGCCACACCTGGACGGGAGCTTGTGAGACAAGAGACACTGGCTGAGATCATAGATGAAGGCATGTGTGAGGATGGAAACTGAGACCTTGGCAATGATTTCATCGAAGATTTTCAATGTTAAAATGAATTAATAAGGGTAAAGGGAGTGGACTTGCATGCTCAAGGTGATGGATGATGTGACTAGATGGGGACAGAGTTGGAGCTACGACTCAAGTCTTGCAAGCTAAGTCTAGTGTGCCTTACACAAGGCACAGATTAGTGAAGCCTGAGTAATTAGGAGATTACAGTTTAGTAATTAGCCCCAAATTATCACAGATTTGGGGCTACTGTTGAGGAAACAAGTCTCTCTAATCTCTCTAGTCCTCATCCTGAAACTTGTCTCCTTTAAGTCCAGACCCTCAGAGATTATTCTACACTTATTTGCATACAAATGCCAAGAGCTGAAGTCAGTACCTGTTAACCCCACCTTGCCACAAAATGAGAAATAGTATACCGAAGGGAATTTTTATCTGTATATAAGAATTTACTGTGATTTTTCCTTCTAGTTCTAGTAACATTTTATTTTATGGTTATTTAGTTTTTAAAGAATTTCTTTCCCTTGTATTTCTTTTCTTTTTTTTTTTTTTAAGTTTTTTAAAGTCTGTATTGAATTTGTTACAACATTGCTTTCATTTTATGCTTTGGTTTTTTGGCCATGAGGCACATGGAATCTCAGCTCCCTGACCAGGGATTGAATCCCCACCTACTGCATTAGAAGGCGAAGTCTCAACCACTGGACTGCTAGGGAAGCCCCTGTGCTGTGCTGTGCTTAGTCGCTTCAGTTGCGTCCGACTCTGCAACACTATGGACTGTGGCCAGTCAGGCTCCTCTGTCCATGAGGTTCTCTAGGCAAGAACACCGGAGTGGGTTGTCGTACCCCCTTCCAGGGAATCTTCCTGACTCAGGGATCAAACCCATGTTTCTTACATCTCCTGCATTGGTGGGGGTTCACGATTAATGCCACTGGGAAGTCCCGAGAAGTCCCTACAATTACTTAATTTTAAAATTATTAGGTATGTAATCGGAGAAGGCAATGGGACCCCACTCCAGTACTCTTGCCTGGAAAATCCCATGGACAGAGGCGCCTGATAGGCTGCAGTCCATGGGGTTGCTATAGGAGCTTAGAGTTGTTACGTGTTTTTAATTGCATTTCTCTATAAGGAAAGCTATGACAAACCTAGATGGTGTATTAAAAAGGAGAGATTTTACTTTGCTGACAAGGGTCTGTATGGTCAAAGCTCTGGTTTTTTGGTAGTCATGTATGTATGTGAGAGTTGCACCATAAAGAAGAGTGACTGGTGAAGAATTGACGCTTTCAAACTGTGGTGCAGGAAAACACTCTTGAGAGTCCCTTGGACTGCAAGGAGATCCAACCAGTCAATCCTAAAGGAAATCAGTCCTGAATATTCATTGGGAGGACTGATGCTGAAGCTGAAATTCCAATACTTTGGTCACCTGATGGGAAGAACTAACTCATTAGAAAAGACCCTGATGCTGGGAAAGACTGAAGGCAAAACGAGGAGAGGGCAGCAGAATATGAGATGGTTGGATGGCATCACTGGCTCAATGGACATGGATTTGAGCAAACTCTAGGAGAGAGTGGAGGACAGAGAAGCTGGGCATGCTGCAGTCCATGGGGTTGCAAAGAGCTGGACATGACTGAGCGACTGAACAGCAACCATGCATCATTTCCGGGAGGGTCACTCAGCACTACTGTTTGTGGAAAGCAACTTGGCAATGTGTGTCGAGAGCCTTAAAAATGTTTCTCCCTGTTAACTCAGTGATTCCATTTCTGGGAACCTAGCCAAAGAAAATAATCATGCATACAAAAAAACTACTTATGTATATTTTACCATGACGCATAAATTTATTTTAAATGTCAGAAACAGTCTTAACGTTTAACTACAGGGGACTTGCTAATTACATTGTGGACCATGCGCTTGGTAGAATAAAACAGTCATGAAATGAGATTTCTTAAGAATATCTAACAGAAGAAGAAACTATTTATGATAGGATTATGATAAACTATGAAATTAAAAAACAATGCAAAACTGTGTATAGACCACAAATATACACTACAAATGCATAAATTCTATGCCTGTAAAGAAGAACAGAACACAGTTCGGCAAAAAAATCATTTTACTGCTGGTGGCATTAAATGTGTTTTATATAATCTACTTTTTAATATATGTTCTACATTTCTTCTAACATATATGTCATACGTTTTCAGTGGAAAGAATAAAGAAGCTTCTCTCTGGGGTCCTTGTATGCCTAGGGCAGAGTGAACGCTCACCTGAACAAAGCCTTGAGGTTTTCGGGCAGCTCTGTACGACCAGCGTAGCCTGGGTTCATGGTGATGAAGATGCCCACGGATGGGTTCAAGCTAATCTCCTCTCCAAGGAAGCTGAACCACTGCTTCTTGTCTCGAATTGCATCTTGAATGCTTTTAACCTGGTGAACAAGTCATGGGAAAACGCCCCCTCTGCGTTCCAAGGGTTGGATGGTGGCTAAGGCTGGGACCCCGGGGTCACACTGAAGGACAGGCCTGAGGCCTGAGCCCTGGACCCTTTACTAATGGGCACTGGGTGCATGTCCAAAGGAAATCTGGCCGCCCCTAGCCCCATGCCCATGCCTGTCACATGGCGCCTAAGAGGTTGGAGATGGACAGCTCTGAGCACTGGCTCCCTCCCCCCATACTGACTGCTGTCCTGAGCACAGTTTTGGATTAAGTTGTGGGATCCCCACCAGGATCCTTTGAGGGGGGCTCTTTACTACCATCATCCTCTTTCTCTGTAAAGAATTGGATGCACCAAGAGAGGAGTAGTTTGCTGAGCCCTCCACAGCTGCTCAGTAGTGGTATCTGCATTAGAATTCAGGCCTGTGGATTCTGGAGCCTGGGCTCTCAGCTACTACAAGATGGAAAGAAGGAGCACCAGGACCTACTGCCTGGGCTTGCTCTAAGGAGTAAGTGAAATAAAGTCCACAAGGAGTTTAGCGCACACACACAAGTGCTCAACAACAGCAACTAACATGGAAACTGTTAACCGGTCCCCCATCACTGCAGTGTGGTCCTTATCTGGTCTTAACTCTCTCAGCTCCTCCCCCAACTACATTTCTAGCCCTTTCCAGTACAGATGAGTCCAGCAGGGATGGGGTATCTGGTGAGGAGAGGAATGAGCCACAGTGGCAAAGGGAGGCTGGGCCAGATGCCCAGGGGCTAGTCATGTCTTTCTAAAGAAATTAGTTTTTATTAAATGTGGTCTGGAGCCGGAGAGGATTTAAGCTGAAGCTTGACCTGGACATATGTAGATTCTAGATCATTCTTAGAGCAGTGAAGCAGAGACAGAAATGAAATTCATCTATTTATTTCCACACCTGCTGCTTTGGGAAAGTGTATGCAAAAGTGATCAGCAGCAGCAGGAGGGAAGGCAAAAGGGGCTCCCTTGTCCAGTCAGGCCCTAGGACATCTGCAGAACTGGGAAGTCGGGGCCAGTGAAAGGTTCTGAATGAACCTCATGTGTATCAGCTGTGCTCAGGTGTTTACAACAGTCAAGGGTTCCGTGGAGGTTGGGCTGCAGGGATGTGTGTCTGAATATGTATGCGAGAGAGAGAGACAGACAGCAAAACAGCTGGAGTGTATATGAGAGAGAAGGAGAGGGGAAGAGCTGGACTATAAATAACAGAGACAGAGAGCTGGGCCATATACCAGAGGGAGAAGCAGAGGGAGAGAAACAGAGCTGATCATAAACAAAGGAAAGATCCTCATGTGTATCAGCTATGCTCAGGTGTTTAGAACAGTCAAGGGTTCCGTGGAGGTTGGGCTGCAGGGATGTGTGTCTGAATATGTATGCGAGAGAGAGAGACAGACAGCAAAACAGCTGGAGTGTATATGAGAGAGAAGGAGAGGGGAAGAGCTGGACTATAAATAACAGAGACAGAGAGCTGGGCCATATACCAGAGGGAGAAGCAGAGGGAGAGAAACAGAGCTGATCATAAACAAAGGAAAGAGAGAGAAAGAAAGAGGCTCAGAGTGTGTATAAGACAGGAGAGAGGAACAGCTGGATCATAAACAAGACAGAGACAGAGGAGAGGTGGAGAGAGAGTCAGAACTGGAACACTTATCAAACAGAGAGAGACAGACAGCTGGACCAGAGAGACAGACACACAGACAGACGGAGACAGAGACAGGAAGAGGGACTGGAGGCAGTGGACCATCCCCCACAGGTGAGGCTCTCAGTGTCCAGAAGGGTGGTTTCTGCCAGAACACCCAGCAGTTCCACAACTGGGATTCAGCTTCTTTCCCAAGTGAAGCTCTAATGACAGAATTGCTGAGCTCACAGCAATTAGCTTGAGACTGAAACAACTTCTCCGTGTACAGAATGTCCATGCATTCTGGCCAAGGTGGCCTCCAGAGCCCGGCACGCTGGCCCAACAGCCCAGACTCTGCTGGTTCCCATGGCGTTCACAGCACCACTCTGCCCTGGGGCCCCTCACCGCCCTCATCACCCAGCGAGGAATGGGGGGTGAAACTGTCACAACAATGTGAACCAGCTATACCCCAATACAAAATTAAAACATCAAAATCAAAAACCCTGCCTGGCTCACTCCATGCTTCTCTCTGCAGGGGCAGACTGAAGTCTGCTTTCTTTGGGAAGTGCAACCCACTCATCACATTTTACATTTTAAAAAATGTTTCTGTGTTTTTACTTTAGACCTTAGGCTCCTCTATAAATGGTGTTACATGGGAGCTCCCCTAGCTCTGAGATACTAGCATTCATTTGTTCAGCACGTGAATTTTTGAAACACTGCTGTGCTGGGTTCTAGAGCCCCTGCCAGCTGCTCTGCTGTGTCTAACCGCTTCCAGCCACAGCCCAACACACACTCAGGGCTTGAATCTATGGAAGAGAGGAAGTATCAGGGACATCTGACCAGGGAACATGAAGGGGACCCAGGCTGGAGGCGCAGGGTAATGGCTGGCCCATATAACCCAAAGGCTAGGGAATTGACTGGAACAGTAGTGGCAAAATTCCAGAAAAAAAGGAAAGTAGTATGTTAAATGTTTAAAAAATAACAGAGTAATTGTTCTTGGAATTGCTTTACCTTTCCCAGTTGGATACGTAATTCTGCTTAACCAATCTGACAGAGAAAGGAAAATTTCCACCTACAAGGACACTGAGGCATGCTCACTTTTGTAGAAGTTACTGGGAAGAGGGACATGGACATGCAAGGAGCGGAGAGGAGGAGAGGCAGGGAGGAGAGGGGAGGGCGGGGGAACTGTCCCAGCTGCTGTGGCTTCTGCACCAACATGCCAACCCAGATTGCGGCATGAACACAATGCAATTTTCCCCTCTGGGGTCTATGATTTTAAACAGTAGTAGCTCAGCTTTTGCCCAGGTGGTTGTCAGACCACTTTCTTGAGAATATGTCCTCAGATATATTCCTGGATGAGAATGTACAAGCATCAGGGAATTCCAGGCTGAATTGATTTCACTTAACTCCAGAAGCAAAAGGCAACTGATCTTGGAGACCTCATTACTGCCCTTGTGTTGGGCAGTTTCAAAATTAGGCAAGTTCAGTGTCTGTCTGTTATACGCTAGGGACAGTGGCTGCTGGGCACTGCCTCATCAGTTAGGATGCTAAGTTTGCTAAGACAGCCTGGACCTGGGCCAGCTGAGAAGGAGTGAAGGGTGTAGAGGAGACCAGAGACACTAGGGAGTGGACCCTTCTTCCCTGGCCTGTGTGTTCCAACCTTCTACTTTTCCTCAACCCATTTCCTTCAGGGTTCAAGTAATAATGATAGTAATTAATCATCATCACCACCACTCCACCATCACCACCACCACCATAGTCATCATCACCCTTACTGTCACCACCATCACCTCGACTGCCACCACCACCATTATCACCATCATCACCACGACCATCACCATCATTATCACCATTATCATCACCACCACAACCACCACCACCACCACCATCATCCATCACGACCCTTATCATCACCACCATCACCATCACCACCATCACCACCACCACCACCACCATCACCATCACCACCATCATCACCACCATCACCATCACCACCATCACCACCATCACCATCAC
>SJYT01013420.1:740130-781989 GCA_006410635.1 Cephalophus harveyi | reverse complement strand
CTCCCCAATCCCTGGGATTCTCTAGGCAAGAACACTGGAGTGGGTTGCCATTTCCTTCTCCAATTCATGAAAGTGAAAAGTCAAAGTGAAGTCACTCAGTCGTGTCCTACTCTTTGCGACCCCATGGACTGCAGCCTACCAGGCTCCTCCATCCACGGGATTTTCCAGTCAAGAGGACTGGAGTGGGGTGCCATTGGAGTTCCTGAAGTCTCCTTTAATTCAGTGTGAAATTTCCATAGCTACTCCAGCCTTTGACAAAGAAACCCAGGAAGGCAGTTTGCCCGGGTGCAGAGAATATGCAGAATTGCTATTCTACCTGGAGTTCTCCTGTGTAATGGGGTGAGGGGGATGGGCTGGCTGACCTTAACCCCTGGGGAGCTGGGCTCATGCAACTGCATCACGTTGTTGTTCTGTTGCTGTTTAGTCACCGAGTCACATCCAACTCTGTGAACTGGTGGACTATAGCCCACCAGGCTCCTCTGTCCATGGGATTCCCCAGGCAAGAATACAGGAGTGGGTTGCCATTTCTTTCTCCAGAGGATCTTCCCGACCCAGGAGTTGAGCTCATGTCTTCAGCACTGCAGATTTTTTACCACTGAGCCATGGGGGAAGCCCTTCAGCTGCTGATCTGGGAGGTGGGCCAGAAGGTGAGGGGAGTCAGAAAGTGAAAGTGTTCATTTCTGAGTCATGGCCGACCCTTTGTGACCCCATGGACTGTGGCCTGCCAGGCTCCTCTGTCCACGGGATTCTCCAGGTAAGAGTACTGGAGTGGGTTGCCATGCTCTCCCCTCCAGGGAATCTTCCCAACCCAGGGGTCCAACCCAAGTCTCCTGCACTGCAGGCAGATTCTTTACTGAAAGAGCCACAAGAGAAGACAAATCAGGGTTAAGGTGAAAAGGTAGGTCCCACCTCACCTTCCTCAGTCACTGTGATCACTTGGCAATGCTTCTCTCCAACACTGATAGCTACATCTTCAGAGTTCTATGTGCAGCCTTAACCAAACCTGTGCTCTTAGGCGGCTTTCCTGGTGGCTCAGAGGTTAAAGCATCTGCCTCTTAGGCTGAGCTCTGTCTCCACACTGGCCCCAAGGCCTTCCATCTCTGCCAGTCTCAGGCTTCTTCCAGACCTTTGAGGGCCTGCTGTAGCCCTGAGTATCCCCAGGATGAAAGGCAACTGCCTGGACAGGGGAATCCTGGTCCCCAGCCAACTCTCCCAACCTTTTATATATATAATTGCCCATAATAACAGGAACTCTGGAGCTGGAAGGAATTTCTGAGATCAACTAATCCAATCCTCTTAAATTACAGATGGATAGATTGAGATTTGTGGGTTTCCCAGATGGCTCAGTGGTAAAGAATCCACCTACCAATGCAAGAAACACAGGAGACATAGGTTTGATCCCTGGGTTGGGAAGATTCCCCCAGAGGAGGAAATGACAACCCACTCCAGTATTCTTGCCTGGTGAATCCCGTGGACAGAGGAGCCTGGTGGGCTGCAGTCTGTGAGGTCACAAAGAGTTGGACATGACTGAGCAGGCACGCACAACGCAGAGAGACTGAGGTTAAGGGAGGGAAGGTGGGCTGTCTAAGCAGTTCTAGTAACCAAGGCAGGGACAGTGGGCCTTTAGCTTGGGCCTGAGGAAAACACAAAGAAAGGAAAGAGTATTCCTCTCCTCTGTGTGTGTTGGGGAGGGGTGGGGGGCACTGGCATTACGGTTGGGCCAGCAGGATGTCCTATTCTTTGGGACACACACTCCTCCTCCAAGATTCTGTCTGTGGTCTCGTTAGACTGTCCATCTCTTTAAATGTCTAAGTCGCTGCTTCAGTCTGCTCCTGTTTCCCACTGAGAGGGCAGATCACGCTGTTGTGGTTTGAGGCAAGGACTCAGGAGTCAGACATACTAACTTCAAAGCTTACCTCTACTACAAAGCCTTTGTGAAATCCACCCAGGTTAATAAACTTTGGTGCCTTTGGAAAAAATGTGTCATTGGAGGTCTACCACACAGGATTTTCTTTGCATAAAGAAATTTAGATAGATCTGCTGCCTCAAAAACAACTGCAGAGACTTCCCTGGTGGTCCAGTAGATTAAGACTTTGCCTTTCAAAGCAAGAGGGAATGAGTTTACTCCCTAGTCAGGGAGTTGAGATCCTACGTTTCTTGGCCAAAACACCAAACATAAGAAAACTGGAAGTGATATTGTAAGAAATTCAAAAAAGACTTCTTTAAAAATGGTCCACATTTGAAAAAAAAAAAAAAACACCTTTAAAATAAACAAAAATAAAACAACTGCAATTATGAAAATGGCAAGGAATCACTGACTGACCTCTACATGAATATGCATTAATTTAGTTTGCTTGCTTATCTGGAAGACAGATTTTTAATGTTGAAAGAGATCTCAGAGGCTTGGCCATGCCACACTGCCTCCCATTAAACCCTTCAAGTATTGTCATGCAGCCTTGTCTTCCAGTAAGACATGGTTTATTATTTGAGAAGCTGGCCCCTTCCACCGTGGGTTGGTTCTAATTGTTTGAAAGGCCTTCCTAGTATTGAGCTAAAGTCGGTTTTATTTTCTTCGGGCAAGTGATGTCGGCTTTGTTTTTATCTGATCCACCAGGCTTTTGTGAGGACAAGATAAGACAAGAGATAAGACAGTGCCTTGGAAAGTAGAAATCGGATCCACTTTTATTATTATTATCTGTTAAGATAATAAATACAGGAAATGTAGCTTTCCCTTTTCTTTTTTTTGATACAGTCATTCAAATGGCAGATTAAGGAAAATATCAAAGGTACTGTATCTTGAGTTCAGCTATGAAGTGAAAGAGGAGAGTGAAAAAGTTGGCTTAAAGCTCAACATTCAGAAAACGAAGATCATGGCATCTGGTCCCATCACTTCATGGGAAATAGATGGGGAAACAGTGGAAACAGTGCCAGACTTTATTTTTTTGGGTTTTCCCACTGAGAGGGCAGATCACGCTGTTGTGGTTTGAGGCAAGGACTCAGGAGTCAGACATACTAACTTCAAAGCTTACCTCTACTACAAAGCCTTTGTGAAATCCGCCCAGGTTAATAAACTTTGGTGCCTTTGGAAAAAATGTGTCATTGGAGGTCTATCACACAGGATTTTCTTTGCACAAAGAAATTTAGATAGATCTGCTGCCTCAAAAACAACTGCAGAGACTTCCCTAGTGGTCCAGTAGATTAAGACTTTGCCTTTCAAAGCGAGAGGGCATGAGTTTACTCCCTAGTCAGGGAGCTGAGATCCTACGTTTCTTGGCCAAAACACCAAACATAAGAAAACTGGAAGTGATATTGTAAGAAATTCAAAAAAGACTTTAAAAATGGTTCACATTTGAAAAAAAAAACAACACCTTTAAAATAAACAAAAATAAAACAACTGCAATTATGAAAATGGCAAGGAATCACTGACTGACCTCTACATGAATATGCATTAATTTAGTTTGCTTGCTTATCTGGAAGACAGATTTTTAATGTTGAAAGAGATCTCAGAGGCTTCGCCATGCCTCCCATTAAACCTTTCAAATATTGTCATGCAGCTTTGTCTTCCAGTAAGACATGGTTTATTATTTGAGAAGCTGGCCCCTTCCACCGTGGGTTGGTTCTAATTGTTTGAAAGGCCTTTCTAGTATTGAGCTAAAGTCGGTTTTATTTTCTTCCGGCAAGTGATGTCAGCTTTGTTTTTATCTGATCCACCAGGCTCTTGTGAGGACAAGATAAGACAAGAGATAAGACAGTGCCTTGGAAAGTAGAAAGCTGATCCACTTTTATTATTATTATCTGTTAAGATAATAAATACAGGAAATGTAGCTTTCCTTCTAGTATTGAGCTAAAGTCGGTTTTATTTTCTTCCGGCAAGTGATGTCAGCTTTGTTTTTATCTGATCCACCAGGCTCTTGTGAGGACAAGATAAGACAAGAGATAAGACAGTGCCTTGGAAAGTAGAAAGCTGATCCACTTTTATTATTATTATCTGTTAAGATAATAAATACAGGAAATGTAGCTTTCCCTTTTCTTTTTTTGATACAGTCATTCAAATGGCAGATTAAAGAAAATATCAAAGGTACTGTATCTTGAGTTCAGCTATGAATAGACTTGGGGCTATTCTAGCCATGTGGGTTGGCTAATCTTAGAGTTGGTGAAGTCACAGCTGATTTTATTCATTTCCTATTGCTATACACACACACACAAAGTGGCTTTAAAAAAACACCCATTTATAATCTCACTTCTATACATAGGAATCCAGGTGGCTCCTCTACTGGTCTCACAGGGTCAAAATCAAGGAACCAGTGGACTGGACTCTTATCTGGACTATTTATAAGAAATGTACAAAATAGGCAAATTTATAGAGATAGAAATAGATTAGTGACTGCATAGGACTGTGGGTGGGAATAAGGATTAACTATAAATGGCCATGAGGGATCTTATTGAGGAGCATAAAAATGTTGCAATTAATTTATGGTGATGTTTACACTACTTGATAAAGTTACTAACAATCATTGAATTATACACTTGAACGGGTAAAATTTTTGACATAAAATAAAGCTCAATAAGTTGTTTTAAATATACATATTTCATTATATATATGTAATAATAAAAAACCTTATATAGGAATAAAAAATTTAAAACTCCCTATAGAGGTAACGATAAGAAACACTCAAATCTATATGAAGATATTTATAAACTTTTCTAAGAAATATAGCTGAAGGTGTTGCAGGAAGGGGGACCCCTTCCAGGGCCTGAAACTGGACTCTTGTCTAACACTCGGAAATGAATTGTCTGAGGAGACACGTGTGCAGACAAAGCAGGAGATTTTATTGGGAAAGGGTGCCTGGGCAGAGAGCAGTAGGGTAAGGAACCCAGGAGAACTGCTCTGCCACACTCACCATCTTGGGTTTTATGATGATGGGATTGGTTTTCGGGTTGTCCTCAGCCAATCATTCTGACTCAGAGTCCTTCCTGGTGGTGCACACCTTGTTTAGCCAAGATGGAGGCCAGTGAGAAGGATTCTGGGAGGTGGTCAGACATGTGGTGTCTCTTTTTTACCTTTCCCGAACTCTTTCGGTTGGTGGTAGCTTATTAGTTCTGTGTTCCTTATCAGGACTTCCTGTCATAAAACAACTCATGCAAATGGTTACTATGGTGCCTGGCCAGGGTGGGCGGTTTCAGCCAGTGTGCTTCCCCTAACAAGGTATGAACAAAGAGAAATAGATCACATGTTATAAATCCAATGAGCACATGAAAATATGCTCAATATCATTATTACAGAAATACAAATTAAAACTCAAATGAGATCCTACTTCACATCCACTAGGATGGCTACAATAATAAGACATAATGTGGAGAAATGGGAAGCCTCACACATTGCTGGTGGGGATATAAGACAATCAAGTTACTTCAGAAATTAATTTATCAAAAAGTTAAACATAAAACTGCCATACCACCCAATAACTCCTCTCCTAGGTATTAACCCAAGAGAAATTTAAACATATGTCCATGCAAAAACTTGCACGCAAATGTTCACAGAAACATTGTTTGTAATGGCCCCAAACTAAAAATTACCTAAGATAACTGGATAGGCAAAATATGTCATTATCTGTAAAATGGATTATTGTTCAGAGATAATAAGTAACAAATTACTGACACATATTTTACAAGGAAAAAACCCCAAACATCACATAAAATGAAACAAGCCAGACACAAGAGACCACATGCTGTAAGATTCCATTTATAAGAAATGTACAAAATAGGCAAATTTATAGAGATAGAAATAGATTAGTGACTGCATAGGACTGTGGGTGGGAATAAGGATTAACTATAAATGGCCATGAGGGATCTTATTGAGGAGCATAAAAATGTTGCAATTAATTTATGGTGATGTTTACACTACTTGATAAAGTTACTAACAATCACTGAATTATACACTTGAACGGGTAAAATTTTTGACATAAAATAAAGCTCAATAAGTTGTTTTAAATATACATATTTCATTATATATATGTAATAATAAAAAACCTTATATAGGAATAAAAAATTTAAAACTCCCTATAGAGGTAACGATAAGAAACACTCAAATCAATATGAAGATATTTATAAACTTTTCTAAGAAATATAGCTGAAGGTGTTGCAGGAAGGGGGACCCCTTCCAGGGCCTGAAACTGGACTCTTGTCTAACACTCGGAAATGAATTGTCTGAGGAGACACGTGTGCAGACAAAGCAGGAGATTTTATTGGGAAAGGGTGCCTGGGCAGAGAGCAGTAGGGTAAGGGAACCCAGGAGAACTGCTCTGCCACACTCACCATCTTGGGTTTTATGATAATGGGATTGGTTTTCGGGTTGTCCTCAGCCAATCATTCTGACTCAGAGTCCTTCCTGGTGGTGCACACCTTGTTCAGCCAAGATGGAGGCCAATGAGAAGGATTCTGGGAGGTGGTCAGACATGTCGTGTCTCTTTTTAACCTTTCCCGAACTCTTTCGGTTGGTGGTAGCTTATTAGTTCTGTGTTCCTTATGAGGACTTCCTGTCATAAAACAACTCGTGCAAATGGTTACTATGGTGTCTGGCCAGGGTGGGCGGTTTCAGCCAGTGTGCTTCCCCTAACAAGGTATGAACAAAGAGAAATAGATCACATGTTATAAAGATGTGAGGCCATTTATTCAAAATTAATTTGAAGGTTTTAAGGCTCACCAATTAAAACCCTAATCATTTATATTTGGGGACTTGACAAAATGATTAAAGCTCATTTGAAAGAACAAAGGAAGAGCTTAAAGAAAAAAGGAAAATGCAAATAGATGATACCTTGCTATAAAAATACTACAACTCACAATAAAGCTGCCGTCCTTAAAGAGTACAGCATCTAGATGGGTTAACACAATGATGAAACAGTAAGAATAGATAGGCCGAGGCAATTTGATAGACTCAAAACTTTGAATAGGGGGATGGTTGTGAGTATCTTTTCCCACTCAGTACACTGTCTTTTCATTTTGCTGATGGTTTCCTTCATGGTGCAAAGGTTTTTAAAAGAATGAAATTTTGCCATTTGCAACAGCATGGATGGCACTGGAGGGTATAATGCTAAGTGAAGTTAAGTCAAACAGAGAAAGACAAATACTGTACGTTTCCACTTATACGTAGCATCCAAAAAAATAAAGTTAATGAATATAAAAAACAGACAGATACACACAACAAACTAGTAGACATCAGTGGGAAGAGGGTTGAAGAGAGGAATAATATAGTGGAAGGGGATTAAGGCTTGTCTCTCTGGTATGTACAAAATAGATAAGATACAAGGATGTGATGTTCAGCAAAGGGAATAGAACCAATATGGTATAACAACTTTTAAAAAATGTATTTACTTATTTGGGCTTCCCTGGTGGCTCAGATGGTAAAGAATCCTCCTGCAATGTGGGACTAAGCACAGTACATTTATTTATTTACTTTACGGGAGTCTAAATGCTTTACAATGTTGTGCTACTTTCTGCTGTACAACAAAATGAATCAGCTATATGTGTATATATACCCCCTCTCTCTTAAGCCTCCCCCCACCCCCAATATTTTACAATAACTTTAAATGGAGTATCATCTATAAAAACACTGAATCACTATGCTGTATACCCCAAACTAATATTACATTATAAATCAACTATGTTTCAATAAAAACTTGAAAACAGAGGGTATCATTTTGCTGTGGTGTGTGTGCTCAGTCGTGTCTGACTCTTTGCAACCCCACGGACTGTAGCCTGCCAGGTTCTTCTGTCCGTGGAATTTTCCAGGCAAGAATACTGGAGTGGGTTGCCGTTTCCTTCTCCAGGGGATCTTCCTGACCCAGGGATGGAAACTGTGTCTCTTGCTTCTCCTGAATTGGCAGATGGATTCTTTACCACTAGTGTAATCTGGGAAGACCATGACTTTGGTAATTGTGACCTATTCAGAAAATCACCCTCAGACTCTTGCATCAATTATATCTCGCCCACTTGCCTTAGTGCCTAAGAAATTAAGAGGTTCTGCAAATGGATAAGCAGCTGACTAAGACAATCCTTCCAGTAGGGGGCTGTGTGTGAAGGTGAGGGAAGGGGAGTGAAGTGGGAGGAGATCCTCCAAAGATGAAGAGACAGCCTAGGAGAACAGCTTTTGTTCAGCATGAAAATGTATCTCCATTGAGCCCTTCAACTTAGCATTGTGTTCAAGTCCTGGGACAGCGGCTGAGCCATTGTATCTGCTTATACATTCTGGTCCCAGCCAGGCAGTGGGACGTTCCGAAAAAACAGGCATAATCAGTCGGACGTACAGTAATGTGGTTGTGCCTTTAATGAATGTGCAGAGGCTGTGCGGATCAATTGTCCATTTGATTAAGTCCTCTGGCAGGAGAGAATAAAATGTACTTAAGCGGTACACCAGCAAAAACTCAATGCTCTTTAAAATGCAATTTTCTGGGTGGAGGCCATTTTTTTTTTTTTGGGCCAAGACATTTCTTGAGATAATAATAGAAGTCAATGAGAAAATGGAATTTGCCGTATAAGTATGCACTCCACACTAGAAGAGCATCTCACGCGCAGAACAAGGTCAAGCTCTGTACAGTATTCACTGTTCTTTGCCGCAAATCTTCCTTTTAAGTTCCTATTTGCATTCTTTCATAAGAGAGGTAATAATGCCTATTTTGGAAACAATTCATTGTCCAAACTTTATCC
The DNA here is from genome assembly GCA_006410635.1 of Cephalophus harveyi. Lineage (NCBI taxonomy): Eukaryota > Metazoa > Chordata > Mammalia > Artiodactyla > Bovidae > Cephalophus > Cephalophus harveyi. The sequence goes on along the minus strand of SJYT01013420.1, from coordinate 773,286 downwards.
TGTTCCTCTAGGAGGCATTCAGCATTAGAGTACTAAAGATCTCTAACTCCAAAAGAGGCAATCATCGCCTTCAACTCATGGGCAGGTGTGAAGACCCAGGGAAAAGGAAAGTCGTGTACTTTTTATTGCTTGGAATAACGTCTGATGTGCCAGGGGAGAGGAAGGAAATACTCTGAATAGTATGGGAAGCTGAATGCGTCAACCCAGGTCTCAGAAATCATTTCACTGCTTTTACGCAAGGAATATTTCTCAAATGCCCGTTATTTGCTGGACATGATGTTGAGTCCTGGGGCACCATGGAGCAGTGAGCCAATCAAAGTCAATGCTTTTGTGGAACATATAGTCCAAAGTGAGAGACAGACATTAATCAAGTTGCTCAAACATAAAATAGCTTCATTTCTCTGCTCTGAGTGATATAAATTCCCAAACTATTAGCTCATAGTCCAAGGCAGGCAAAAAAAAAAACAACTCACTGTCAGAGAGAACACCCTTCCGGATGCCCTTCCTGTTTAGAACAGGTGTCTTGCTGAGAATCACCACAAAGGCAAAGACATGTGAGAGGGTCCCCTGTGAATGAAACTCCAGGTGGGAAAGCTTTTCCCTGTACCCACAGCGAATGAGGCCCTCCAACTGATCATGACCCGGTGAAGCCCTCGTAAAACCCCTGAGACACCCGAACCCTCAGAGTTGCTGCTGCCTTTACTGTTCCAGCTGCAGAGAAATCTGCCTCTCGCCCTGAACTGACGCTGTCTGCCTTCTGTCCTCAGCTGGGGCAGGGAGCAGGGAGCAGGGCGGGTGCCCAGCTGAGAGCAGGAGAGAGCATAGGGCCTGCTTCTGCTTTGGGAGCCAAGGCATAGACGGAGTCCCACGTGGACCCCTCGTTTGAGTCAATCCCCTCTTCCCAATTCTGTCATTCTTACGACCTGGGTTTTCAACAATGAACTATTGTTCATTCACTGAGAGATAGTAATTCAACATCTACTAGGTATCGGTGAAAATAGCAACAGATGAGACAGACAAAGATCTCTGAGAGGATAAAATTTACATTCCAAAGGGGACTGTTGCCAAGAAGCCAGAAGGCAAGTTCATTTCAGAATGTGGGAGATGTTGAAAAGTGAAAGAGAAAGTCGCTCAGTAGCGTCTGACTCTTTGTGACCCCACGCACTATGCAGTCCATGGAATTCTCCAGGCCAGAATACTGGAGGGGTAGCCGTTCCCTTCTCCAGGGGATCTTCCCAACCTGGGGATCAAACCCAGGTCTCCCGCATTGCAGGTGGATTCTTTACCAGCTGAGCCACAAGGGAAGACCAAGAACACTGCAATGGGTAGCCGTTCACTTCTCCAGTGGATCTTCCCGACCCAGGAATCAAACCGGATCTCCTGCATGGCAGGTGGATTCTTTATCAGCTGAGCTACTAGAGAAGCCCTTAGGGAGAGGATAAATGGGGGGATCCTTAATGTTATTTGTATGTGTACGAGTATGTGTGTGTGTGTGTCTGTTTGACATGTGGGAGAGGTTGTCTTTTAGAAAGAGTGGTCATGGAAGGTCTCTTCAGAGCGAAGAGCAGAACAAGAAAGGATGAGAGGGTGACAGTGGAGCAGAAAGCATGGGGAAGAGCAGGCCAGACAGAAGGGACCACACGTATTCAAGGTTGTAGGCTTGAAATGAACTTAAAGGGATCGAGGAACACAGAGGAGGCCAGTGTGGCTGGGCTGCAGGCTGTGAGGCATCAGGGTGGTTGGCAGGAATTACTATGTTCCACAAGGAATTCATATTTTAGTCTAAATGTAGTGGGGAGCAGCCGGAGACAATGATGTGACCTCTACAGGCTCCCACGAAACAGAGAGATGCAAGAGTAAACAAATGAGCGGTTTGAGCGGGACTCTGGGTGGAAGATGAATTACAAAAATGAAAAGCATGGGGGGAGATGGACCAGGAGGTCTTCCTCTATGGATGATGCTGGGACCTCCAGTGACTCTGAAGTTCCCACACTCCTATTAATTCCACGAGCAAAGTGATTACAATTTCACTAATTGTTATTTGGAAATATATCTGAGGATTTAGCCAGAATACAGGTGATAATACTTAAAACAGTCAGAGAGAAAATTAAGTAGAAGATGGCACGGATTCTATTTGGCCACTTTAAATATCACAATTTATGACCGTGTCTTCATTACCTACAGGTCACTTATTCTGGGTGAGCCAGTCACTCACATATGTAGGTCTTTATGCAGAAGAAGAGATTTAATGTTCAGTGGAATTATAAGGGGAAAGGGCACCAGCATTTAACAGAATTTATAGAAATCTCTGCAGAATTAATATACCATTTCTCACACAGATCATGACCTTATCTCCCTGTCCTCTCTCTCCTTTGCCCACATTCTTTTGTCAGATGAATCTTTACAAGTTTTCATCCTTTTTTATTCCTCTGATGAAAAAGTTTCAATAGTTGATCACTCCTTACTGGATAAAGAATATGATTTTCATATTTCATAGTTAAACTCTTACCCATCTTACCAGGCTCATTCCTTACTACTTCCCCCAAAGACCCTCTTCCAAGAACATGCTTTAAATTTTCCCATATCCGCATCTTTGCCCACAAAATTCCAACCAGAACGCTAATCAGTAGTTCTTCCACTTTGGGGCATCCCAGACCACTTTACCAATTAATGAATGCTATAGATCCAACTCATGAAAAAGGAGAAGGGGGTGACAGAAGATGAGGTGGTTAGATAGCTTCACCGATTCAATGGACATGAATTTGAGCCAACTCCAGCGAACAGTGGAGGACAGGGGAGCCTGTCATGCTGCAGTCCATGGGGTCACAGTGAGTCAGACACGACTGAGCGACTGAACAACAACAGTGTATCTTTTCAATAGAAAAGGCGACACATGCACAGCTTTCTGTACAATTTCATGGATAGCCTGTCAGTCATCCTAAAACCAACTGAAATCCTATTAGAGTCCTACACACCCTTCAGGGTCCAGATCAGATACTGTCTTCCTTGGAGTGTTCCTGGTCCTCTTCTTCCTGCAGTGGTTGAGATCCTCTGTGCTCAGAGGTCACTTACCTGGAAGTTTGTAGTGAATGGCTCTGTGCTTTATTCTGTACTATGACCTTGCACATTTTTCCTGTGCTATTTAATTCAGTAAGTTCAGTTGCTCACTCATGTCCAACTCTTTGCGACCCCATGGACTCCAGCACGCCGGGCTTCCCTGTCCTTCTCTGTTTCCCTGACTTTGTTCAAATTCATGCCCATCGAGTCAGTGATACCATCCAACCATCTCATCCTCTGTCATCCCCTTCACCTCCCGCCTTCAATCTTTCCCAGCGTTGGGGTCTTTTCCATTGAGTCAGTTCTTATCATCAGGTGGCAGAGTATTAAAGCTTCAGCTTCAGCATCAGTCCCTAAAATGAATATTCAGGACTGATTTCCTTCAGGATTGACTGATGTGATCACCTTGCTGTCCAAGGGACTCTCAAGAGTCTTCTCCAACACCCCAGTTCAAAAGCATCATTTCTTCGGCACGATTTTTTTAAACTTTTGTTTTTCTTGGTTGTGCAGTGCAACATGCAACATCATCATTCCCCAATCAGAGGTCAAACCTGAGCCCCCTTCATTGACAGCACAGACTCCCAGCTTCTCCAACACCACAGTTCAAAAGCATCATTTCTTCGGCACGATTTTTTTAAACTTTTGTTTTTCTTGGTCGTGCAGTGCAACATGCAACATCATCATTCCCCAATCAGGGGTCAAACCTGAGCCCCCTTCATTGACAGCACAGACTCCCAGCCACTTGACCACCAGCAAAATCCTTCCCCTTATACTTCTGAAATTTTTATCTACACGTCTTATTTCCCTCAACAAAACTGGAGTTTAAGTTTTAGTGATCTCTGCATTTCCAGTGACTATTAGTCTGCCTGGCATAACCACTGAGCCCATGTGCTCCAGAGCCTATGTGCCAAAACTAGAGAATCTGTGCACCACAATGAGATCCTGCATGCCACAACTAAGACCCAAGACAGCCAAATAAATAAATTAAAAACAAACACACAAACGTGGCTCACTGATTTGCTCCAGGGTTTGCTCTGATCAGGGTTCTGTCCTATGCCATTTCAGTTTATTTTGCATCCGTTGGATTAAGTCTGGCCCTCCCCCTGCAGCCTTGTGGACAAATAGCAAGTGACCGTGGCTGGTGAGAGCCAGACAGCAGAAGGTGCCTGTGTCAGTGGCTGATGCTAGTGCTCACCTGTCTGTCAAGGGCGTGATCACCAGGCGAGGGGTATTTCCCAGGTACTCATAGGAATATAGAAACTGGGCATCACAGATGTTGGCGAAGCAGTGTTGGGCCTCGTCATCCCATCGGTGCCTTAGCTGGGACAGCCAGAGGAAGGCCTGGGCGTTATCTACCTAGAGAGGGAGTGGCAGAGTAGGTTGGTAAATCGCAAGATTCAACAGGTAGGAGGTGGCCCCATGGACGCAGAATGCACAGGGCTCGGGGTGACCCAGGTGTTGTGCACCATCCAGGAGAGCAGCACACTGCCTGGCATGGCACAGAAAGCACGAGCCACTTGGATGATGCTGTTTTGCTGGGGTTTTAAAGGTAGGAGCAGCCACCTTGATCCTCTCCCAGATCCCTGACTGGTGCAGAGTTTGGGGCCCCTGTGTTTTGACCACATGTGAGCTTCTCGCAAATCCCAATACTTGTGGCATAGCTACCCACAAAGAGTGGTACTCTTGAGAGTCTGGGACTCACCTTCTGAGCAATCATCTTGGCCACCACGTCCCGGGCATGGACATCGATGGTGCATATGGTCATGATCTTCTGCCGGTCCCCCTTGGAGAGCTGGCCAATGAGCATGGTGATGAGGGTTTTGAGCTGGGCCACTTGCTTCTTGTAATAGTCCTTCATGGCATTCTCATAGCCTTCCTCCAGCCTTGCAAATGCCATGCCCACCTCTGTGGTCCACCAGATCTGGGTACAGGTCAGGGCCACCTATGGCACCAAGAGTTGCTTAGGAAAGCCATTACCAGGACTGTCTCTCAAACCAGCCCACTCTCACACAGCAGGGGCTGAGAATATAATTGTGTGGGTGATGGACATCCCTTCCCTCCCTCTTCCAGCAGCACTGTTCCATTGAACATGTGTTTCTAAGTCCTTGGAGATATAAAGTGGGTACAACACAAGTGGAGAGAGTCCTTTCTGCTCTTGAAAAATGTACCATTTGGTTGAGAACAGCTAAAGGCTCATTCAGGTCAATGTACTAACTTTTAGAAATTGCTACACTGACCTTCTCAGGCCACAGCACCTTTACTGTGCCTGGGAGGATAACAAAGTCTTGATTGGACATCTCAGTGATACTCAGTCTTTGCTCTGTTCTTCTGGAAACCCTTACAGTTGAAGTATTCTAGCTGAGTGAGCCACTGATGATTATGTGTGGCAGATTTTTTTCTTGCCCATAGTACTTACACTATATCTTTAAAAATCTCTTCAAACTTTTAACTTTGAAAAGCCTGCTCTTTCTTTAAATTGGAGTCTGACTGCTTTACAACACTTGTTAGTCTCTGCTGTTCAACGAAGTGAATCATCAGTTATATGTATACATGTGTCTCCTCCATCTTGGACCCCACATCCCAGCCGTCTTGGTCATCACGGCGCAGGGCTGAGCTCCCTGTGCCATGCAGCAGCTTCCCACTAGCTACCTGTTTCACACATGGTTGTGTATATGTGTCAATCCCATCTCCCCATTCATCCCACTCTCCCCTTCCTGCCCTGTGTCCACAGGTCCATTCTTACACCTGTGTCTCTAACTTTGAAAGGTCTACTCTTTGCAGGTCAGGAAGGATGACACTGAAATTCAGCGTGGTCACTTTGATTTGTTGGAGAAGGAAATGGCAACCCACTCCAGTGTTCTTGCCTAAAAAATCCCATGGACAAAGGAGCCTGGTGGGCTATGGTCCATGGGGTCACAGAGAGTTGGACATGACTGAGCAACCAAACAACAATACTTTGATTTGTATTCTTCAGAGATTCAAAATAAATAAATGGAAAAAGTGATTTAAATGAACCTTTCTTCTGCTTGCTGAGAAACAGAAGATTTAATACGGAAAATGCATAATTTTGATTCTGCATGGTGAAGGATTTAGAGACACTGATCCTCTGTGGTCCCACTTGGCTCGGGAGACACTGCTCTAGATGAATCTGTCAGAATGTAGGAAGAAACACATTTTCTTGCCTCAAAATTCTGATTCAGGCAAACAAGGAATCCTGGTGGGAATTATTCACTTCATGAAGCAGAGAATTCTGATGTAGTAAAAAAGTACTATTCTTGAATTTACCTGTTTTTTTTTTTTGCCTTTGGATTTAGACACGTTGGATTTTTTTAGAGGTTCCTCCTGCAGTGTAATCTTGTCGGAATGGTCTGAGTGTGATGTGCAATTGTACTTGCGACTCCTGTAGCCCACCAGGTTCCTCTGTCCGTGGGATTTTCCAGGCAAGAATACTGGACTGGGTTGTCCTCTCCTTCTCCAGGGGAATCTTCTCGACAAGGGACTGAACCCATGTCTCCTGCATTGGCAGGTGGGTTCTTTACCACTAGCGCCACCTGGGAGGCCCCTTCCCTTCTGCAGCACTGGCTTATTTCTCTGCTCTGTCGACACTCACTGTCAACATTTCCCGCCTTCTTCTCCCTTCTCAACTACCGGCAGTGTGATCTCTTCTCTACCACTTCGTGGAGATGGCCTCCCCAAGGTCATGGATGTTCCTTAGCCTCTTTACTTTGCTTGATCTCTTAGACATGTGTGGCATAACTGACCTCTTACCTGCTATCAACGCCTTCTGTTTTAGTTTCCATGATTACCATTGCCAGGTGTTCCTTCTATCAGAAAAGGGACTGTTTCTCATTCTGCTGCCCTGGTTTCTCTGTGCCTACGCAGCCTTTGGATGATGCGCGTGGGTTTGATCTGCAGCCTCAGCTCAGTCTACACAATCTTACCTAACTCCTATGGCTTCAATCACCACCAGATATCTGTAACCCCCAAATGCACCAGCAGTACTACTGGGTTAGGCAAAGAGTTTGGGTTTTTCCATAGGATGTTATAGAAAAACCCAAACGAACTTCTCAGCCAGCCCAATACTAGACATTAACAGGGAAGGAAGGGGTGGTGTATTGCAGCCAACGTCATTAAAAAGTAACCTCATGAGCTCCCCCCCTTTCTTTTATTACCCTCCTGAGATCCTGGGAAAGGACTTAGATATATCTTGGAATCACATCACTCCCAAGCACAGTCTATAAGAACTGCATCCCAGTTTCCTCCCCCGAATCCATCTGCGGCCCCTTGCTCCCTCCACCTGTTACTCCTGCTTCAACCATGCTCATGCCTTGAACACATTAAACTCTCCCTTGCATCTGAGCCTTTATCCACACTCTTTCCCACACTTGGGTGCTCTTCTCTCTATCTTTCACCTGCCAACTCCTCTTTCAAACCTCAGCCTAGAATCATGTCTTCAGGAGGGTCATCCCCAGACCCCATTACCCAGCTCCCAGAGGACCTTGACTTTCCTTTACCATCACACCAGGTCCCATCTTTAGGTGGCTGACTTCCACACCAGTCTGTAAACTCCATCAGGGTGGGATTACATTGTCTTGTTTCCTGCTGGTGTCTCCTATACTCAGCAGAGAGCTTGGCACATACAAAGAGAGCTGGCTCAGTGAGCTGAATTGTCTATGTGTTCTCCCTGCTGTATGCAGCTAATGGAGTAAAATGGACAACCCTTAATGCCCCGAGGTAACTGCTGAATTGCGTCGTGGCTAACAACTCCCTGGTCCCTCCCGCTGACCCCTTCCAGACCAGCCTCTCCTGACCCTGAGGCATGGGTGAGCCTGGCAGCCCCAGGAGGCTGACAGAGGCCATGGAGGAGGAGAGCGGGTGAGGATGGATCAGAGGATACCTGAGCTGGGTAGTCAAAGAGCCACTGTTCCCTGGGCTTTTCTTCATAGGTGCTTATACCTTCTGTCATCTCATGCCTCACCGTGGCCTTCATGTGAGCCAGCACGTGGTTCAGCCATATTTCTACCTGGAAGAAGAACGTGAGGTTAGACTCGGGGTTCCTAAGAAGATGTGCTCAGTGATACACGTTTTCTTCCACTCAGACGGAGGCAGTGAGGAAGATGAGCCCAGGCAAGATGTGCAACCCCAAATGGTTGCCAGAAGGCACAGGGAAACCGTTCGTTTGTGCAATGCAGGGCAATGGTAGTTGAGACTGAGGCTCAATTAACAACAGGGGTGGCGGGGGATGGGGTGTGCCCACTGGAACCCACAGAGCAGAGGAGCAGGTTTAGGGAAGACAAGACTGCTGACCAGAGATTAGGGAGAAACCTTCATCTGGATTGTGCGTGCATGCTCAGTCATGTCTGACTATGATCCCAAAGACTGCAGCCCACAGGCTCCTCTGTCCGTGGCATTTCCCAAGCAAGGAAACTGAAGTGGGTTGCCATTTCCTACTACAAGGGATCTTCCTGACCCAGGGGTGTAAATAAGTCAGTGGATTCTCATGACCTTGTCCACAGTGCATATGGATTATATTTTCCAACTAAATGCTTTCTGAGTCTACAGAAAGCACACCCAAAGTTTGACTCAAACTCCAACATCCCTTTCATAAAACTGAGAATGTCTATTTTCAGATGCTAGAGTTGCTTTCCAAGATGCATTTGGATGAAGGTGGAACTCTGAAGATCTTTTCTCCAGGCCTTACTCTGGACTGGATTAGCACCCTAGGGACCATGTTTCTTTGGATATTTAGGATAACAGGGACTTCCCAGGTGGCACTAATGGTAAAGAATACACCTGCCAATGCAGGAGACTCAAAAGGCTTGAGTTGGATCCCTGGGTCAGGAAGATCCCCTGGAGTAGGAAATGGCAACCCACTCCAGTATTCTTACCTGGGAAATCCCATGGACAGAGAAGCCTGGTGGGCTGCAGTCCTTGGGGTTGCGAAGAGTGGGACAGGACTGAGAACAGCACAGAGAAAATGGAAGGGAAAGAAAGAGAAGAGAAAAAGAAGCAAAGGAGAAAAATGCAGTAGGATAATGAACAAAGACGGGCTTGTCTACTTTAGTGAAGATGGTGAAAGACAGGCTGGAGGGTTAAGGAGAGAAGGGTGTCATGTTTTGTGTTTCTTGAACTGTGCCGGAGAGATGCGGAGTTGGTAGCTTCTGGAGCAGGGTGGTGGTGGGCTCTCCACGGGGTAGGGCTGTAGGAGGTGTATGTGTACAGAGAAGTGAACGCTCAGGTTTATGGTTGATTTCAAAGGTCATTTTCTCCCGGGGAAGGTGTCAGTGACCCAGATTCCCCCGTGGGGTGCTCCAGGGCTTGTCATGTTAAAGTCTCCTGGTGCCGCTAATCATTTCCAAACCATTTTCTTGTTGACTCAGGGAGTAGTTTATGTGCATTTTATTGCTCTCTGCACAGGACTTTGAGCGAGGAAGATATATAGGTATTGACATGTGTCCTTCCCAGGGAGAGGAAAGTGGGTGCTGGAAGCTGCTGCAATGTCGGTTCAAGTCAGAGGACTGGGCAGTCCCCGGGCACAGACAGCAGTTCTGGTTCAAGGTCACAAAGGCCGTTCTGAAGGCTGATGCTTGACGGCAGACACTTGAGAGAGCGAGGCATGTGTTACCTGCCCACTGCAGTCACAGGGCTCACTGAAGGTCACATATTCTCCTTCCTTGCTGTACATGCCAAGGCTGGTCTTGGTGGGCTTCTCACTGGCGTCCAGCTGGAACTGCAACTTGGCCATATTGTCAAAGAGTTTGGAAAGGTGGCGTTGAACCTACAAGTGGACAGCATGTCCAGGAAGTCACTTATGATTATTGCTTAGAAGCTACTTATTATTGTCATATTGCTTAAAGGGCTACCCTGTGACAAACCATTAAAGTGCTGGGTACCAAAAGTTTAGAAGGAAGCTAGGGAATGATGAAGATGTGAAGATGGGATTTAGTTGGACTGAATAAAAGGGAATATAGATCTAGTGGGCAATATGCGTTAACTACAAACCAATGAAGCCACAAAGGTTTGATTAATTTCTGCCTAATCTACTACGGATGGGAACAGACTGGAGCAATAACTAATTCATAAGCCCTTTTCCTAAGAAAACACTACTGTGCTGCAGGAGGGTAGGCACAGGAGAGTCTACAGATGAATGCTGCTGCTGCTGCCGCTGCTAACATGCCCAAATCTGGAGGATCAGTGGTGACCATGGCCTGTGGAAGAAGTCACTCAGATGTAGGAACCACTTTGAGGCAGGAGACCAGCCTCTGGAGGGTCCAGAGCAAGGGCCAGCAAACTCACACCAGGCAGAAAGCCTGGTTGTGCCAGAGCTTCTCCCAAGCATGGCATCTCATAATACGAAGGCAGTGATGCTTTGGGCAGTAATCCTAGGAGGACACCAGACAGAACCACACTGTGGTCCTGAGGTGAGAAGAACAGCAGGTGAAGAAGAAATGACAAACAGGAAGCTGCCCCAGGTAGTGTATTTTTGAAATACAGGGGCCTCCTGAGAACTGTGAATTTTAACCCTTACATTTATGGCAATGAGCTCTCTCGCGTATGAGATGGCGGGAGAAATTTAAGAGTACTGAAGTAAACTGAAGGTGCTGGAGGAGATCCCACCCAGGGACTTGGAACAAATGATAGAGATAGGCTTTCCTTTATACAAGAACAAATAGTGAATTAAAGCAACAAACACAATTAACACAAGACCCATGAAATTATCCCACAACTTAAAAGAAGGAGAAAGCCAGACTCAAAATATCACCTTGTTTTGCTTTCATTAAATGAAAGAAACATGAACTCTATAAAATTTGAGGTAGAAGATAAGAATAATTGTTAGAGGTAGAAAAATAAAGAAAATAAATGGTGCAGTGTAGTTTTTAACAGTGTCAGCAACACAAAAGGACCAAACAAACACACGCAACTGAAATATGGTGGATAAATCTGAGGGACATGGGAGAATGCCAAGGAAGAGGACTAAGAGAGAAAAAAGTGTATAAATATGTACAAAAAGGTCTGAATAGATGAAGATAATAATCTCAACCTACGGAAATATGATGAATCAGAGGGAAAAAATTATCCACATAACTGGAATAGAAATACCATGTAGAGACTTCTCAGGCAGTCCAGTGGTTAAGACTTTGCCTTCCAATGCAGGTGGTATGGGTTCAGCCCCTGGTCAGGGAGCTGAGATCCCACATGCCTCATGGCCAAGAAATCAAAATGTAAAACAGAAGCGATATCATAACAAATTCAATAAAGATTTTAAAAATGGTCCATATTTTAAAAAACTAAAAAAAAAAAAGAAATATTATGCAAAAGTATACCGAAAGAAAACATTTCCAAGCTAGTGAAAGCCCCAGTTTTCAGAAAGGGAACAAAAACATCATATGTTAGAGAAAGTTAACGCAAGCATCCAAGCATATAGAAATTTTCAAAAATTTCATTTAAATTTTGACCTCTACAGAGATCCAACTGGAAAGAAACTGGGCAACCTAGAAAGGTTTAAGGGAAAAAAAAGCAGGTAGCCAGAGATGAGGTTAGGGACTGTGCTGATGGCAACATAGGTCAGATAGATACATTGCTTAATGGGGCATAATGGGGAACTTGAAACTCTCCTGCTGGAGCACCTCAATTCTTCTGACTTTCTACGAGCACTTCCCCGCTTACCTGTTGAGGGGCTGTGCCATTGGAAAGAATGTCTAGAAGATCAGAAGAGGAGAGGAAGTAAAACCTGGGGAAGGCAAGCCTTTTGGTGTCCAGGTACTCCGCCAGGGCCTTCTCACACAGGCACAGCCTGAGGGCACAGAGAATTTCCTTGTTAGCTTTGCCAGGATCCAGATGCATGTGGACATTACCTAAATGCAAATGAGTGTGACTTGTGGATTACCCTCAGGAGTGATGTATACATGAAACATCTGTGGGCATGTGCATACACCCCTACTAGTACATTTCAATCAGAATAAACACCTCTAACCATATCCCGTATTACCCAAGCACACAGGCGAATCAAGGTACACGACCAGACACACACGCTCACTCTCTCACTCAGGCAGTTAACTAAGGTTAAGGATCTGAGAGACAAAGACAGCCTCTCCATTGCAAAGGCAGCTGCACACCAACCATCACCTGCTCTGAATATCTTCCAGCTTCTCGTAAAGACCTGGCTTGTTGGTGGCTTCCACTACATTTGGAGTTTTCCGAGCATCATAAGCTAACTCTTTAAAGTCTATGTCGATGCCTTCAAATCTTTTAGAATCCTGCAAATTAAAGTGTGGAAAGAATTAACCCCCACTCCTTTCAACTCCAAGAAGCTACCCTTATGTACCAACCTTGCTTTTGAAAACTGCTCCTAGGTTGTATAACACAGAGATTAGGCCCAAAGGAGGAAATACCTTTAGCTTGAATCAGTGGTTCTCACACATTTTGGTCTTAAAACCCCTTTATGTTTGTAAAACTTGCTGAGGAGTGCAAAGAGCTTTCGTTTATTAGGTAATATTATTACATCTATCAATGCATATTCTATAATAGAAGTTAAAGTTGAGAAACATTAAAAAATATTTGTCAATTCATTTAAAATTACAGTAATAAGCACATTATGCTAATATAACACATATTTTAATTCAAAATAAGTATATTTTCTAAAACAATATAACTTAGAGGAAAAAGTGGCATCACAGCACTTTTTTGCCAAATCTCTTTAATGTCTGACTTAGAAGATGGCCAGCTTCTCTTCCCCGCTTCTGCTTCCAGTGTGTTGTGATATCACAGCATGTAGCCTCTGGAAAATTCCACTGTGTGCTAATAGAAGAATGAGTGAAAACAGCAAATGCCATTTTAGTATTATTATTAAGATAGTTTTGACCTTGAGGATCCCCTGGATAGGTCTCAGGGACTCCTTGCCAGAGGTCATCAGACCACACTTTGAGATCTGTTGGCATAAACTACATAATTCCTAAGTGAGGCAGATGGTGGATCCTATGTGCTTTCTGGGCCCAAGCAAAAGTTTCTATAACCAAAGTAAGCATTTCGGCAGCAAAGGTGCCATTATGATGTCAAAGTGAAAGTGAAAGTGAAAGTGTCAGTTGCTCAGTCATGTCCAAATCTCTGTGACCCCAAGGACGGTGGCCTGCCAGGTTTCTATGTCCAAGGCATCCTCCAGGCAAGAATACTGGCGTGGGTAGCCATTCCCTTCTCCAAGGGAGATTCTTGACTCAGGGATCAAACTCACATCTCCTGCATTGGCAGGTGGACACTTTACCATCTGAGTCACTGGGGAAGCCTGTGATGTCAAAAGTAATTAAATATTATCATTTTTCCCAAATGCACACACTCTCACAATGTTGTTGAAATGACTGAGACAATACTAAATGCAAAGCACCTCAGCCCAACACCTGGTACCTGGTGAGAGCTTGTGTGGTTATGATTACATAACAACAATCATAATGTTATGTGCTGAACATTCAGCTTTAATGAATTTCTGGATGTAGGGACTGGGCTTAGTCCCAATTTACAGATGAGAAAACCAGGGCACTGAGAGTTCAAGTAACTTCCCTAAGGTCCTTGAGAGGGTGGACTCAAGGCTGGGCTGCTGGCCCCAGTCTGCTGGGACCTCTGTGACCCATGCCTCTCTCCTATCAAGACTTAAATTATGATTCCTTAAATGAGATATCTTTCACCAGTTAAAAATGAAAAATTATTAAGATTATAGAATCATGAGAAGATTTTCCTGGTGGTGCAGTGGGATAGGAGTCTGCCTGCCAATGCAGGGGACACGGGTTCCAACCCTGGTCCAGGAAGATTCCACGTGCCTCGGGGCAACCAAGCCTGTGAGCTACAACTACTGAAGCCCAAATGCCTAGAGCCCATACTGTGCAACCAAAGAAGCCACGACAATGAGAAACCTGTGCACAGGTTCCTCAACTAGAGGAAGCACAAGCCAAGCAGCGAAGACACAGCGCAGCCAAAAATAAGATAAATAAATAGAAAGCAAGGATCAGAAATAAGGGACTTCCCAGGAGACTCCATGGTAAAGAATCTATCTGCCAACGCAATCGACATCAGAGACACAGCTTCAATCCCTAGTACAAGAATATTCCCTGGAGTAGGAAATGGCAATCTACACTGGTATTCTTGCCTGGAGAACCCCATGGACAAAGCAACCTGGCGGGCTACAGTCCATAGGGTCACAAACAGTCAGAACATTACTGAGGGACTGAGCACGCACACACATCAGAAATATCTGACATAAATGTTTGAAATGAAAAGAACTGACTGGAAAATTGTAATTACCCCGAGAGCAATTGTGGAAAAACATGTATATATGTGAACAAAAGGTGGAAAATATTCATAGTGAATGAAAATATTTACTAGTTAGGGTGTAACATGATGACTGATTTGTTGTGTTTCAGAGTTGTCTTTGTTATCATATTGTCACTACAAAGAAGACAAATGTATTTACACATTTTACACATAAACCTGAGAAGTTAATGATATGAATTATTTATTATTTTTTATTGTAAATTCTCAAATGCCTCTTTTAAAATGCCTGCAAAAGTCTCCACCTACATTCTCCCCCACTTCTCATCAAACTTGCCCTTCTTCAATCATCAGCATTGGGGACGAATAAAATTTGGCTTATTTGATTTTGTTTCATGACAGTAGTTTAGAGGAATTATTTTGTTATTTTTCATTGCAGATATACAAACTTTAATCTGCATCATTATACTAAATGTGTTTTTGTGGGACGAGCTGGAAAAATATGATTTGATAGAATGTGCTTTAACTCTGAAACAAGGTCTGGACAACATGTGACATTCTGTAATCAAACTAATTTGCAAGCAAAGAACTCACTGTGCTGAGGGATATGGAAGTGTTATTCGCTCAGTCATGTCTGACTCTTTGCGACCCCATGGACTGTAGCCCATCAGGCTCCTCTGTCCATGGAATTTTCCAGGCCAGAATACTGGAGTGGGATATGGAATAAGTCTGCAAAAATCTTTTTAAAAATGAATTAGAGTCCACTGAGAGAGGAGGTACCTCAATGGCACATTAATTAGGACAATTAGAAGGGGCAAACAAATTAGAAAGGTAGTAATGAGAAGAACGCATATCTTAGAGAAATTCCTCATTTAGAACTTAGCTGAAGACTAGTGTTTGACGCTGCTGGCACAGGCCGGAGGTTTACGGAATAGCTCATTGCAAAGAAGGAACTCAGCCTGCCTGGAAATGATGCTGGCTTCCCAGTCGGTACCCACACTGTGATTAGTGTAGAGCAACACAAGAGCAGCTCCTATTTCTGACCTCCTTTCTCCAGTACACTTCTTTTGTTTTTTAAACCAGATTCTCCTTTCTTTTTCCTATCCATCTAAGAACAAACTGTTGTTTAGTCGAGTCCCACTCTGAGACCCCCGGAGAAGGCAATGGCACCCCACTCCAGTACTCTTGCCTGGGAAATCCCATGGACGGAGGAGCCTGGTGGGCTGCAGTCCATGGGGTCGCGAAGAGTCGGACACGACTGAGCGACTTCACTTTCACTTTTCACTTTCATGCATTGGAGAAGGAAATGGCAACCCACTCCCAGTGTTCTTGCCTGGAGAATCCCAGGGACGGGGGAGCCTGGTGGACTGCCGTCTCTGGGGTCGCACAGAGTTGGACACTTGAAGCCAAGGCAGGGAGGCAGAGAAGGAATGGTATAGAGGATGCAGGGGCTGGGGGATTGTCCCTTGACTGGGAGTTGGGAACAGAGGGAGCAGGTTTCTGTAGCAGGTACCTGGGGCAGCTGAGCCCGGATATCTTCAGATCCGATGAATATGCTTTCTAGGTGAGACCACGTGCGCTGCACGTCATACCAGATGGAGATGACGGCGTCGGCGGTGGACAGCTTCTTCTGCCAGCCTGACACGTCTTCCAGGAAGAAGGCAATGTGCTTGGACACCATCAGGTTCTGAAGCTGGACCTGGTTATCCTCCAGAACCTCGATGAGGTCCTCGTCGGACTGCAGCAGGGGCACACAGGTCCGTGGGTGAGGCTCGTACTGGAATTCCATGCCAGCCCAGGTGGTCTGCAGCTCCTTCAGCACCTTCTCCATGCCCAGCTCTTTCACGGCTCTGTCCACAATGCCCCGGACCTCGTCCTCAAAGTGGTGCAGCTGCAGCTGCAGGAGGTGGGCCAGGGTGGTGCCCTCGTCCATGGTGAAGGTCACGCCCGTGGCCTGCATCAGCTGCCTCCAGTGCCGCTCCCGGATGGCCGGGTTCTGCAGCTCGGCCACGGCCCTCAGGGAGGTCAGGGTGTCCAGCACGGTGCTCTCCAGGCCTGTGAAGGCCTCCCAGGCCCTGACTTCCTTGTCGAGGTTCCGGATGTTCCTGGCAAACTTTTTGCACTCCAAGTCCATGGCCTCCACGTCAATATCCTTCCACCTGGTGGTCTCCCAGGCATGGATGCTGGAGGTCACCATCTCGATCGTGTCCCAGAGCTCCTTCAGCTGGCACACCTCCTTCCTGCACTGGCGCAGCTGCTTATAGTCAGGCACGGTGACTTCAAACAAGCTGGCGGACGCGGAAATGGAGGCCATGGTGGACTCCATCTGCTGGGTCTCCAGGTGCCAGGCATCCAGCATCTGATGAGGGTCAATGCTGTCAAACCTACAAGATAAGACATGATGTTTCCCCTTTATCAGTGGAGAACTCAGGGACCATCTCCTAGAACCGCCAGAGCCACGGCAGCTCGAACCTTTAAATCCTTAGTGTTTTAGCAAAGAGCAGGGACTTTTAGAAAAGCTTGTGAAGGAAAGACCGTCAGGGTAGGTCAGAGTGGGATGAGCATAAGCAGCAGGAGGAAGGACGGCTCACGAGGAACGTCCTGTCTGGATGTGTTCTACATCCCTGTGTGCTCAGTCGTGTCCGAGTCTTTGCAACGCTTTGGACTGTAGCCCACCAGGCTCCTCTGTCGATGGGATTTTTCAGCCAAGAATACTACAGTGGGTTGCCCTTTCCTACTCCAGGGAATCAGGGACTGAACCCGCATCTCCTGTGTCTCCTGCATTGCAAGAGGATCCTTTACCCACTGAACCATCAGAGAAGCCCTCTACATCCGATAGGGTTATTAAATACTCCTCACCTCCCCAGGTCCAGTGGGGGAATAACCCTTTGAGCCCCTTTAAGACTCTATTTCACTTGTTGGTGTCCAGCCCACTTGACACAAAAGAGCATTGTCCTGTTACTGCAGAGGCTGTGAAGGCAAAGGTCACACCAGGAGGTATCTGTTTTACACACAGTAATGTATGTATTTCACTGCCACTCCCTCAGTTCATCCCACCCTCTCCCCTGCCTGTGTCCATCAATCTGTTCTCTATGTCTGAGTCTCTATTCCTGCCTTGCAAATAGGTTCATCAGTACCATTTTCCTAGATTCCATATATATGCGTTAATATACAATATTTGTTTTTCTCTTTCTGACTTACTCCACTTTGTATAACAGGCTCTAGGTTCATTGACCTCACCAGAACTGACTCAAATGCATTCCTTTCTATGGCCCAGTAATATTCCATTGGGGCTTCCCTGGGGGCTCAGGTGGTAAAGAATCTGCCTGCAAAGCAGGAGACATAAGAGGCATGGGTTTCATCGCTGGGTCAGGAAGATCCCCTGGAGAAGGCAAATGGCTACCCACTCCAGTATTCTTGCCTGGAGAATTCCATGGATAGAAGAGCCTGGCAGGCTACAGTCCATGGGTTCTCAAAGAGTCGGACACGACTGAGCGACTAACACTTACATGTACTATAGCTTCTTTACTATTCATCTGTTGATGGACATCTAGGTTGCTTCCACGTCCTGGCTATTGTAAATAGCAGGTAACAGCATTTTTCAGATTCCCCGGGCTGGCTTCCTTCTCTGTGGTGAGGTTCATGCTAACGGCCTGCATCACCTTCAGGAAGCAGTGCCTCTGGGTGGGAGAACCACTGACTCCTGTAAACACTACATCAGACTTTACAGTTCAAGTTCATCTTTCCTCCTCTTCTTCTCCCCATGTTCAGGACTCCCACTGCTGCTCCTGGTCCTCACCCCATGAACCCCCTTTATGTTCCAGCCCCTTCAACCCACATTCCTGGCAGAACCTCTTCTCTGATGTAAGAACTTCTCATTCACAGGTTCCCATGTGGGTCAGGAGCACCCAGAACAACCTTCAAGGAGCCCCTGGTTTT
This sequence comes from Cephalophus harveyi, assembly GCA_006410635.1. Classification (NCBI taxonomy): domain Eukaryota; kingdom Metazoa; phylum Chordata; class Mammalia; order Artiodactyla; family Bovidae; genus Cephalophus; species Cephalophus harveyi. Next base: position 755,034 of record SJYT01013420.1, on the reverse strand, counting down.
CCTTCCCCAGCCTCCCTGTATCCCTTCTTCCCATCCTCAGTCTCAGGTCTTCCTGTTTCTGTGTGCTTGAGGGGTAGCTAGATATTGGGGATGCATATGTGCATGCTAAGTCACTTCAGTTGTGCCTTACTCCACGCAACCCCATGGACTGTAGCCAGCTAGGCTCCTCGGTCCACAGGATTCTCCAGGCAAGAATACTGGAGTGGGTTGCCATGCCCTCCTCCAGGGGATCTTCCCAACCCAGGGATCGAAACTGCATCTCTTATGTCACCTGCATTGGCAGGCAGATTCTTTACTACTAGTGCCACCTGAGAAGCCCCAGATATTGGGGACACCATGACTTAAGTGTGGACACCATCTTTCTCTAAAATTAGAATAAGGAATCGTGGAGTCCAATATAAAGAAGTTGAGAGGGAAAAGGAATGACTAGAGAATTGGCCATTTCTTGCAATCGTGTGTGTGTGTTGTTTGTTGGGAAGATGATGACATGCAAGAACCTTTCCTTGAACTGCCTCTTCTCTCAATTGTCTCTGGAAATATTTAACTTGACGGATGGAAAGTAGTCCTAATTAAAGTCATTTACCTGAACTGCTCACCACTTAAGCCTAATTGCCATGCAACACAATAACAGTTATGCATACCGTTAAATTAGTGTCAGATTAACTTTGATGCTTGCTATATTTGATTCCCACTTGTTCCATCTAAACAGTTTTGGCTGGCATGCTCTGGTGGTGGATTTTCATCTTAAGACTGAATACCATCATGTATCTTCACTGTTGTCCAGCCAGCGAGGGCTTCAGAAGGGCCTGGAGTTCTCAGAGTTGAAGAGGGCCCTCTGTCAGTATAGGCAAGGAGCTTTCTCCTCTATGAGAGCAGTGGAGAAAGAATTAGAAGGAAAGGAAGGTAACATCCTCATGGCAAGTGAGCCACCAGGAGAGATTACCCAGCATGAAGGTTCCTTCTGCACATTCTTTTGAAGACTAATTGTTGGAACATGTTGGTTCTACCTTTTCTCTTGACTAGAGTGAATGTGGAAAGTGAACTTGGCTTCTTGGTGTTAGTATATATCAGGCAGATTCTAAAAGCCCACATTCTGTTTAATTTATTAACAGAGTATAGTTCAGAAATAGTAGGTAAGACAGGAGTTATCAGAGTGCTGGGGGGTAGGCACAGAAGATAATAAATGATCTTCCTAACGTTTTTTTCCACAGTGCCTACAAACATCCTTGAATCAATATTGGATCCTCAAATATTTGTAAGAGGTGATCATTTGTCAAACCTATTCCAAACTTCATTTGCCCTGTGGCATAATTTTTGTTTATGGTTTGAATCTGCTGACATTCATTCCCTATAGCTGAGCTCATATAAAAGTTAATTTGACCTAAGTAGTGAAAGGAACCTCCAGACAGGGGAGCAAATAGCCCGCTTCCCATTTCAAAGCTCTGGTGCAAACTGTCAGGATATTCACAGACCTGATTAATGCACCTAATAAACTTGAAGCAGTTCTCCAAAGCCTGGGGGAACAATACAATGTGAGAACAAGAAAGTAATAGGAGGGAAAAGGGTGTAGTTAGTCTGTCCACAGGATTCTCCAGGCAAGAATACTGGAGTGGGTTGCCATGCCCTCCTCCAGGGGATCTTCCCAACCCAGGGATCGAAACTGCATCTCTTATGTCACCTGCATTGGCAGACAGATTCTTTACTACTAGTGCCACCTGAGAAGCCCCAGATATTGGGGACACCATGACTTAAGTGTGGACACCATCTTTCTCTAAAATTAGAATAAGGAATCGTGGAGTCCAATATAAAGAAGTTGAGAGGGAAAAGGAATGACTAGAGAATTGGCCATTTCTTGCAATCGTGTGTGTGTGTTGTTTGTTGGGAAGATGATGACATGCAAGAACCTTTCCTTGAACTGCCTCTTCTCTCAATTGTCTCTGGAAATATTTAACTTGACGGATGGAAAGTAGTCCTAATTAAAGTCATTTACCTGAACTGCTCACCACTTAAGCCTAATTGCCATGCAACACAATAACAGTTATGCATACCGTTAAATTAGTGTCAGATTAACTTTGATGCTTGCTATATTTGATTCCCACTTGTTCCATCTAAACAGTTTTGGCTGGCATGCTCTGGTGGTGGATTTTCATCTTAAGACTGAATACCATCATGTATCTTCACTGTTGTCCAGCCAGCGAGGGCTTCAGAAGGGCCTGGAGTTCTCAGAGTTGAAGAGGGCCCTCTGTCAGTATAGGCAAGGAGCTTTCTCCTCTATGAGAGCAGTGGAGAAAGAATTAGAAGGAAAGGAAGGTAACATCCTCATGGCAAGTGAGCCACCAGGAGAGATTACCCAGCATGAAGGTTCCTTCTGCACATTCTTTTGAAGACTAATTGTTGGAACATGTTGGTTCTACCTTTTCTCTTGACTAGAGTGAATGTGGAAAGTGAACTTGGCTTCTTGGTGTTAGTATATATCAGGCAGATTCTAAAAGCCCACATTCTGTTTAATTTATTAACAGAGTATAGTTCAGAAATAGTAGGTAAGACAGGAGTTATCAGAGTGCTGGGGGGTAGGCACAGAAGATAATAAATGATCTTCCTAACGTTTTTTTCCACAGTGCCTACAAACATCCTTGAATCAATATTGGATCCTCAAATATTTGTAAGAGGTGATCATTTGTCAAACCTATTCCAAACTTCATTTGCCCTGTGGCATAATTTTTGTTTATGGTTTGAATCTGCTGACATTCATTCCCTATAGCTGAGCTCATATAAAAGTTAATTTGACCTAAGTAGTGAAAGGAACCTCCAGACAGGGGAGCAAATAGCCCGCTTCCCATTTCAAAGCTCTGGTGCAAACTGTCAGGATATTCACAGACCTGATTAATGCACCTAATAAACTTGAAGCAGTTCTCCAAAGCCTGGGGGAACAATACAATGTGAGAACAAGAAAGTAATAGGAGGGAAAAGGGTGTAGTTAGTCCTTGAAATTGAAATAATAATGCACAAGTATTTTAATCTAAAAGAGAAATGCCTAGAAAGTCTGGATGGGCAAAGCTATAATTAAGAGAAACGGAAATAGGGTGCTCATGTGTGTGGTCTTGGAAAAAAGGATTTGGGCCTGCCCTAGATGTGGGCACAGACAGAAAAGAGGAATAAGTGACTTAAATGATTTCTGGGGACGTGAGCAGCTGGTAAACATCAACCTCGGCCCCGTAACTGCACATATAAGGAGCAGTGACACACCTGTGCTTGAAACCCTAAGGGTATTGTAACTCAGCCTGTTCCTTCTGACCTGGTGACCTTTCCCATCCCATGGTCCCATCTAAGGAGCAGCAATACATACCCCCTTCCACTTACTGGTCCAGACAGAAGACAGAGAATTATGCTTGGATCTGTCCCTGGTGGATCAGATGGTAAGAGAATCTGTCTGCAATGCAAGAGACCCAGGTTTGATTCCTGCATTGGGAAGAACCCCTGGAGAAGGGAATGGCTACCCACTCCAGTATTCTTGCCTGGAGAATCCTATTTACAGAAGAGCCTGATGTGTCACAGTCCATGGGGTTGCAAAGAGTCAGACACGACTGAGTGACGATTCTTCCAGCTCCCATAGTTCACTCAATCCTCCTGATTCTCCCTCCTGAACGCCCCTCACAGCCACCCTCCTCTCTGCATGCTCACCGCAACGGCTTCGGTTCAGGCCTCCTGCTTCTCACCTGGGCTGTTGCAATCACTCTGCCCCCCCATCGCCATGGAGCCCCTGCCTTGAGTCTACCTTGATCCACTTGGTTCTCTGCAGTCACAAGAGTAGCGTCTACATGATGCTGTTCTCAGGCTGGGACTCCGCAGTGCTCATTCATGGCCTAAGCCTGGTCATCTGGACCTCTCCCTCCTCACCTCCCGCATCCTGCATCCCACTCACACCATGTGCAGTCCTCCAGCTGTGTGTTATGTTTTCATCCCCCTGTCTCTCTTCATGTTCTGCTTCCCTTGCCTGGAATACCATCACTTTCCACTTCTCTTTTTCCAAATGGCTAATTCTCCTTTGCCCACTGGCTGAAGCACCAGCTTCTGTGGGGTTTGTGAACTGCCCTCCAGTGAGCATCAAAGTTGGTACCATGTTTGATTATTAATTTCTTTTTGCCTGCACCTCCCAGCATGTGGGATCCTAGTTCCTCATCCAGGGATGGAACCTGCATGCCCTGCCTTGGAAGTACAGAGTCTTATGCACTGGACCACCAGGGAAGTCCTCAGTTACTCATTTTTGAAACTGACCCTAAGTCTGCCAGTCCTTGAGATCAGGGAATCCATATTATCTGAATATCCTAGTTCATGTTATTTTTTGCTGACTTCATGCTGAGAACATACTTCTTCTGCTCTATGGAAGCCTGAACCATGTGAGTGAGTCGAATCAACTGCAAGAACAGGGTTAAATTGAATTAATGACGTGTCTGAGGATACTGATACATCCCTGAGAGATTCAGTTATTAACACTGCCCTTTCCTTCGGCTTTTGAAGGGACAGGAGACCCTTCATGAGCAAGATGAAGGCACAGTTGCTGCACTGTCTGGAAAGCTCTGATTTGCTGCTTGTCATGCAGGATAGCATCTCATGCAGGATAGCATCCAATGGGAGAGTCTTCAAGACAGTCCTTCCCACCATTCATAGAACCTGGGGGCTGGCCAGTTAGAAACACTGATGGTCTCCAGTGAACTGGAGCTCAGAGGGACCAAATGCTTTTACCAAGAAACCCCTGGATTATCCTGGTCTTGATATGGGTAAACTGACTAGATGACATGGAACCATTCCTTAAAGCCAGGAAGCCTGAACAAGAGAGCTGCTAGAAGCCTGAAGCATCCCTGTCACTCAACTGCAGAGAATGAGTCTCCAATTTCAAGAGTTGTGAGAAGTGCTTGAATCTGGCTACAATGATCTAGCTGATTACTGAGAGAGCTCAGCTAGGAATATGCTGACATAGCTTCAAGTTAAGAATAGAAGGAGGAAGAAAAACTCAACTTAAACACAGAGAAAGAACTTCACCCCTAGGGACCTGACTTCATGCTGTACCCATTAGACTTCAAGGGCCAAACAAGACCCACACTTTCCTTTTCTTCCCAAAGACAAGATCAACATGAGCTTCCCCTGTAATCTAATCAGGAAGAGACACCTGCCTTCAGCAAGAGGAATTTTAGAATTTTGTGAGTGATCTGAAGGCAAAGGAACCAGAACTCATTTGCCACACACAACGTCTAAAACACTTTAAACACACACATTCGTGCACATGAAACTTAAGAAGTAAACCCATGTGTTGACACCCACAAAGATTGCCCTCAGTAATAAATCCATGATTCTGCTCTAGTCTTGACAGTCTTCTTGACAAGAAGAGGAATACATCAAGATTGCAGTCATGTTTGACTTTCTGCACTGCTGTGAGCAGTTCTTTTCAAAGAAGTCTCTTGCCAAGATTCATCTGCATGTTAAATTAACAGATGTGAATTTGGTATACAAGCAGCTTATGCAGCTCAATACCAGAAAAGCAAACGACCACAGTTAAAAAAAAGACACATGTATCCCAATATTCATAGCAGCACCATTTACAATAGCCAGGACATGGAAGCAACCTAGATGTCCGTTGGCAGATGAATGGATAAAGATATACACAGATATATAATGGAATATTACTGAGCCATAAAAAGGAATGTATTTGAATCAATTCTAGTGAGGTGGATAAACCTAGAGTCTGTTATGCAGAGTGACGGAAGTCAGAAAGAGAAAAACAGATTTTGTATATTAACACATATATATGGAATCTAGGAAAATGGTACTCGTGAAACAATTTGCAGGGCAGGAGTAGAGATGCAGACATACAGAACAGACTTTGGACACAGCAGGGGAAGGAGAAGGGGGGATGACCTGAGAGAATGGCACTGACGTATATACGTTACCGTGTATAATATAGATAGCCACTGGGAAGCTGCTGTACAGCACAGGGAGCTCAACTCAGTGCTCCGTGACAACCGAGAGGGGTAGGATGGGGTAGGGGGTGGGGGAAGGTTCAGGAGGAAGGGGCCATATGTGTACTTGTGGCTGATTCGTGCTGTTGTAGGGCAGAAGCCAACACAATCTTGTAACACAATTGTCCTCCAATTTTAAAAAAAGGTGAATTTGGAAGACTCAGTTAAGGGTAGTAATATCCTCATAGCCAGCAGATAGATAGATACAAATGCAAACAGAGAAAAATCAAAGCAGCTATCACATTAAAAAAAAAAAAAAAAGAGCTGATCAATACACAAGGTGTGATGTAACTAGGAAGGGGAAATCCAAGTTTCTGACAGACACACAGAAACACAGCGGCAAAAAGAGTGCTGCTCTGTGCGGGCAGTCTCGGGAGCCTGTTGGGAAAGAGATCTCGCCACACATATTTGGAACTCCTCTTTTGAAATTTAAAAAAAAAGAGACAGACGATGCAAAGATATCAGTGTCATCACCGTCATGGCTGTTGGCCCAGTGTGGATACTGTCAGCACTGCCCAGAAATACCCAGCTTCATTGCCCGCCTGCCTCACCAGCTTCGATCCTGTGCTCTATTGCACATCCAAAGGAGAGTCAGAGGGATGTGCTTCAGACTTGGAAGGAATAGTCCCCAAAGGAGTTCCACAAATGTTTTAGCACAATAGATGCTTCTTTGGAACAAGGGTATAGCTCCCAAGGTGCTTATTCTAAAAGCAGGGGTCCCCAACATCTGGACTGGGGACTAGTACCTCTTATTAGATCACTGATGGCATTAGATTGGAAATAAAGTAATAAATGTAATGTGCTTGAATCGCCCCGAGACCATTCTCCCCACCTCCGGTCTGCGGAAAAACTGTCTTCCAAGAAATCGGTCCCCGGTGCCAAAAAAGGTTGTGGACTGCTGTAAATCTAAAGGAATGCAGAGTCATCTGGAGTTATACACCCTGGTGTGACTGCTTAAAAGAGGCCCAGTTTCTTCCCTTAGGGTGGCTGTCTCTAACTTGGCTGCACATCAGAGTCACAGAGGGGGCATTAAAAACTACTGATGCCCGGTCTAATCCCAGTGTCTGATTTAGTTGGTCTGCAGGAGAAGCTGGACAGTGGAAGTTTTAAAATCTCCCAGGTGGTTTTAATGCTTTAGAGTGCTATGTTGTACATTTATCCTAAATACAGTTTATACATTTTTCCTTTGTCTTCTTTTTTAAAAATAAATCTGTATGAGACTTTTCAAGTTCTGTACTCCATTTTATTTTTAAATTAAAAAAAATGTTTTGACCGCGAGGCATGTGGGATCTTAGTCCCCTGACCAGGGATCAAACCCATGCCCCCTGCACTGGGAGCATGGAGTCTTAAGCCACTGGACCTCCAGAGAAGTCCCTTTCCCTGTCTCTTGACACACTCATCTCGTTCTGTCCAGCCCCAGGTATGATGCTTTGGAGATCAGCTGCTTCACATATGTTTGATGATGAATAATAAGAGTTAGGCCCTTACTGTGTGCCAGGTGGGGTGACCAAGAGTCTCAGTCTGCCTGACACAGAGGGGCTTCCCTGGATGTGTGACTTTTGGTGCCAAAACCAAAACAGAGCCAGGTAAACGAAGATGGCTGGTTACCAGGGTGATGGGTCCTGCGCTAAAAGCTTGTGAAGATGTGTTACTTAATGCTATCAACAGCCTTCCGAGGTGGATACTATTAATACCCCCACTTTACAGATGAGGACACACATCATGGAATGACAGCCCTGGAGTAAGCGACTGCCCTGACTCAGCAAGTGAGTAGTGGGCTTGCTAAGAGGGCTTGCTAAACCCAGGGTCCGTGTGCTTCATCATTATGTCGCCTCCACTCCTGATAAAGTTGTGGGATTTTCTTTCCTTGCTTCACTGGTCACTTTAGCATGTGTCACCTAAGGTCAGATTTCTGTAAGTAACCTGAAAATAAAAAGCTTCCTGGTTCCTTACGCAGGGCATGTTTCAGTCTGGAGACTTCCAGGCATGTCTACACAAAACTACAGAGAGGAGATCCAGCAGGAAGCCCAGCTGGGGAAACAAAGCAAACCCTGGAGCTGGACTGAGGGGAGAGGGTCCACTTCAGCTGGCCTGTCAGTAGACACAGGGCCACCAGAACTGGCCCCTGGCTGGAGCATCTGACGCTGAGCAGCAGACCAGGAGTAGACCCCGTAGGCTTCCCTACGAGGGGAGGGAGCCCCTGAAAGAAGGGCTGTGTGTGTGCACGCGGGCCCATGTGAATGATGTTGTGTTATCCACCCCACCCCTTGTTTATGTAAAGATCCTTGACCACAAGCAGGGGGCGTTTGAGCACTAACTGCTAAGCAGAGAAAGGACACCTTAAAGCAAATCTGTCACCTTGAATCCTGCCGTTAGGCTACTGAAATGCCTTCCAAAATTATTTTTAAATTCTTTTTTTTTTTTTTTGCCGCACCGTGCAGCATGTGGGATCTTTTTGTTTTTTTTATTTTTATTTTTACTTTATTTTACTTTACAATACCGTATTGGTTTTGCCATACATTGACATGAATCCACCACGAGTGTATACGAGCTCCCAATCCTGAATCCCCCTCCCACCTCCCCCCCCATATCCTCTCTCTGGATCATCCCCGTGCACCAGCCCCAAGCATCCTGTATCCTGTTGAAACATGTATACTATCATGTAAGAACGAAGCATGTGGGATCTTAATACCCTGACCACGGAGTGAACCCACCCCTCTTGCACTGTAAGTGTGGAGTCTTAACCACTGGACCACCACGTAAGTCCCCCCAAATTATTTTCAAATTCCCTCAGTCACTTTTTTAAAACCAAAAGAATAGAAGTCTGGGAGAAATTAGAATACTAACAGTTTAGTAAAAGATGAGTAATTTTACCACACACAATCCCTTTATAGACCTGGAGACATAGAAGCTTCTAGATATTTTTTTAAAGTATTTGTACAGCCTTTGTTCATCCCACACAGGCCACAACAGGACTCTGTGAACACAAGCACCGGGTCTAACCAGCGGACATAAACAGGAGGGAAGAAGAGTAACTGGTCTTCTGTTAAGAAAATACACAGCCTCCATGGGGAGGTCTCCCGTGACCTAAGATGCTGCTGTGTTTCCAGGACAGGAGGCCGTGCTGGTGACCTGGTCCATACCTGAAGGGCGCGTCTCTGCGGAATCGCTCCCAGAAGGCCCGCTGCTCCGCCTCGAAGGCCGCGCACCGCTGGCGCAGGAGGGTCACTTCACTTGCCTGCAGGGGGGCCACCTGCTGCCTCGCGGTGACCGCCATCTTTTTAATGTTGTTCCACTTCTCAGGCAGCTCCTGCCAAGGAGATCCGGAGTTGTCAGACCCCACTCTGCTCCCCCCGACCCCAGACCCGAGGCTGGACACGCTCAGACCCCTTAGTCTCTGGCCCACAAACGTGACAGCGCTGTTTGCGTCGTCTACAACGGCCCCCTTCCCGGCTGCCCGCTCTCCCGACGGCCACCTGCTTCTGACCCAGCACAGTCCTCCCCGCTCTCAGCCTCTCCTCAGTACTCTGTTGTTGTTGATTAGTTGCCGAGTCAAGTCCGCCTCTTTGCGAGCCCATGGACTGCAGCTCGCTAGGCTCCTCTTTCCATGGGCTTTCCCAGGCAAGAATACTGGAGGGGGAGGGAGTTGCCATTTCCTTCTCCAGGGGATCTTCCCAACCCAGGGAGCGAACCTGCATCCCCTGCACTGCGGGCAGATCCTTTACTCCTGACTCACCCAGGAAGCCCCAGGAAGCCTTACCCTCTTCTGTATTTTCCAACAGTGCCTGGTTATTTTCTTGTATGCCCCACATTTCCTCTTAGATCATCATAACATTCCTCAAACCTCCTTTTTTTTCCCCTCTCTGAATCAAAATTTGGCTCATCCCTAACTCTGGAAAAAGACCACCCACACTTCATTCACATCAGTTTTCCCATATTTCTCCACTGTTACAGTGTTTCACATTTACTGAGTGTTAAGAAAGTGGTACACATTATACTCATGCAACACATTTACTTCCAAAACATGGGTCTTGAGTTATCATAAGCCCTATTTTTCATTGACTTCACCGTGTTCATCTCACTTTGAAATCCCCAAACTGTCCCCCTATTTCCTTTATTAGGAAAACATAAACTTTGCACTGACCTCCAGCTGCTCAAACACTGTTTCCGGCAATTCTTGCCCATAGGTCTTCAGCAATTCAATCGTTTGCTTTAAAGGCTCAAACATCTCATCGGTGCTGCTCTGTCGTTCTTTAAGAGCCATCAGGTGCCCCATAATCTCAACCAGTCCTTGGAAATCTCCTTTTTCGACTTTCTTGAGCAAGCCGTTCTCACTGTTTTTAATAAATGCTTCAAGGTCGGCCAAGCTATGGAGAACAAACAGAATGTGAGCAGCCATTCCCCTTCCACTCCTCAAAAGAATTTATTTCCCCAACATAATAGGTTATTATGGAAAACTCTCCATAGCCTGATGATGAGATACAACCCTCTTCACTTGTGTCAAGGTCACAAAGGACAAAGACTGAGCCTTCCATGATGGAGGAGACACAGGGGACAAGGAGAATTATTGGGACGACTGGTGAAATGTGGATAACTCTGCAAACTAGTTACACCTTCTACATCAATACTAACTTCCTAGTGTTAATGACTGCACCATGGTTACCTTGGATGTTACCGAGGTAACATCTTTGGAAAGTAGAGTGAAGGTAGAGAAGTCTTTGTACTGCTCTTACAGCTTTTTCGTAAGTCTGAAATTATTTCAGAGTGAAATCATTTCAAAGTGAAATAATCTCACAGTGAATATATTACAAGTTATTTTGTGAATCTGAAATTATTTTTTAAAAAGTGGAAAATAAGTACTATGGCCTATAGGATCATACATACTTGGGTTCAATTTTGACACTTACTAGATGTGTGGCCAAGTCATTTAATATCTCTGAGCCTCAGATTCTTCGTCTGTAAGATTAGAAAGACCACTTCTTTCTCACGGTTATTGTGAGTTAGATGGGACTCATGATTTAATTAAAAAACGAACATCCTTTCTGGAGGAATGAAGCAAGAATCCAGTCCTCAAAGGACTAAGCTTCAAGGAACACGATTTTATAATTGAATGTTACGACATGCACAAGGAAAGAGATCACCACGAGTGGGAACCAGCAGAAACAGCTGTATTAAACCTCTGAAGATTTTAGGTATCGGAATTCGGGTACATAATATAAGCTAGTGACTTTTGATATGTCAAAGGACAAAAGAGTTCTTATTTAGGTGATTGCTTTATTGTTTCTGACCCACGTACTAGGAATAAGTGCTTTTCCTGCTATTTCTCAGACATCTATTCTAGATTGACCAAGAAAAACAATTTCTTCCTTTTAAGCATAATGCATCAGTAAGTACAGAAATGATTTCTTTAGGAATTGCCCTTCAGAAGCCTAGATAACTTCTTACATTCTCAACGGGTCACCATACCCTTATCCCGGCCCCAACCTGCCTTTAAGTTCAAGCATAAATTCAGCATTGTCTCATCGGTCAGGAATGGAAACAACTTCGGTGGCTTTTCAAATATGCCCAGAGTCTGTGATAACGTGTGGACCTTTGTATTGATTGATGGATTCAAGAAGTGACAAAACTTACTGAAGCAGATAACATGAAAATTATGGCCTATGGTGGCATTATTTCATGAAGAGAAGTTTTTAATATCTGTTCTGCTGCTGCTGCTGCTGCTAAGTCACTTCAGTCGTGTCCGACTCTCTGTTCTAGCACTGCAAAAATGATCTCATCATGCTATGTTAGTGGGCAATTCCAGGAGAAAGAAGCTCATAATTTTACATAGGCTTTTATGTTAACTCTGATCTATGGCAAGAAGAAACAAACCATTATTCGTTGACAAATCGAAAGTTATCTTAAGATCTTGTTGTTGTTTAATCAATAAGTCGTAGTCTGACTCCTTGCGACCCTATGGTCTGTAGCCCGCCAGTCTCCCCTGGCCATGGGGTTTCTCCAGCAAGAATATCAGAGTGGGTTGCCGTTTCCTACTCCAGGGTATCTTTCCAAGCCAGGGATCGAACCCATGTCTCTTGCATCTCCTGCATTGGCAGGTAGATTCCTTACCACTAATCTAGTAAATGTATTCTGAAACTTGAAAAATGAATAAATTTTTTAAAATGAATTTGAGCAAAGAATGAGAGGGCATTAAAATGAGTAAACGAAATTGTAAAATAACCAAATATAAGATCTAAAACTGGGAAGTATAATGAAAATTTAAAGCTCAATGAATGGATTAAACAGGAGATTCAGACAAAACTAAAAGAGAGAATTGGACTGCTGTTTGAAAAAAGTGGAGAAGTTATTCAACTGCAATAAAGAAAGACAAAAAAAAAGAAACTATGAAAATTGTTCAAAGGCATGGGGGATATTTAAAAGTGCAATAAGAGGGCCAAAAGGATATAATAGAGAGAATGGGCAAGAAGCAATCTTTAAGGAGATCCTGACTGAGAATTTCCTAGAATTAATGAAAGACACCAAATATAATATCAAGGAAGCCCAACCAACTCAAGGTGAAATTAATATTTTTTAAAAACCCTACATAAGTACTTCAATATGAATCTGCAGATTACCAAAAATGAAAAAGAAAATATTAAAATTAGCTGAAGAGCAAAGACAGAATTTTATTAAAAAAAAAAAAAAAGTCTAGGCTGGTGGACCATGCAAGACCAAAAATGAACCCAGGACACAGTGGAATAATATTTTCAATAAATTTACTGAAAATATGTTATCCTAGAATTCTCTCTTCCACAAATTGGTTTTTTTTTTTAAGAATGAAGGCAAAATACAGGCATTTTCAGACAAAGAATGAGAGTTTCACCAAAAGAACCTTTTAATGAGCCTTCTAATGGCTGTACTTCAGAGAGCACATCAGTAATGTAGGAAGATGGAATGAGCAAAGATGTTGGTAAATTTAAATAAACAGTGAGTGTATAAAAATAAAGTATAATTTGTGGAATTTAGATAAGTAATAGAGTACAATTGAAATTAGTTCGAATTATAGGATATAATTTGATGGGTAGACAAGTGAGATCAAGCTATTCTGAAGTCCTTGTATTGGTTGTGAAGAAACAGTACTGATTAGTTTATTTCTTTTAAGAATGTTTTTAAGAATAGCTATGGTTAACTATTAGAACAGAAGACTTAGCACAACATCCAAATTAGCAGAAGGGAAAAAATGGAATAGGAAAAAGGAAAGAAAACATGAAAAAAAAAATTCAATCCAAAAGCAGGCAAGAAAGAAGAAAGAAAAATAAAAAGAACAAATAAAATCTCACAATAAAATGGTACAAATGAACTCAAATATAGCACAATAGACATTAATGAGGAAAACCCTCCAGTTAAAAGAAAGATATTAAGGTAGATAAAACATTCAGTTCCATGCCAATTATGAAGATCTTCTCTAATACAAGGCACAGAAAGATCGAAAGCCAGAGGGTATGGTAAGAGACACCAGGCAAATGTCATACAAAGGAAACCGGTTTCATTATATTAATACAAGACAAAACACACTTTAACACAAGAGATATAGCTAGTGATAAAAGATTTTTAATGTGTGGCTAAAATATTCAATTTTCCAGGAAGATACAAAAAGTCAAATTCTGTATGACCATATAACATAAAATAAATGAAACAAAAAGGGACAGAAGTACAAGAAGTTGACACTCTACCATCAAAGTGGAAGATTTTTTAACAGTTATTTCAGTAATTGATAAATTAAGCAGACCAAAAAAAAAGGCAGTGAGGTTGTAGTGGATTTGAAGAGAACAAGTTTGATCCAATAAGCATGCACAACACATTATATCCAACGTTTATAGAATACATATTCTTTTANTAACTAAGATCAACGGGTTCATTAGGTAACTCTTTGTAAATCACTTGGAAGATTAATTAAGAAGCCAGAAAGCACAATAGAAATGAATAGAAATCTAAAGAGGAACATCCCTAATACATAAACAGTAAGAGAATAATACAAATTTCATGACAATAATATGAAGATTTACATGAACTGGATACATCCCTAGAAAAATATGACTTAGGAATAGAACTTAATATTTCTATAAACATTAGAAAAATTACAGATAACAATCCTGCTGCAAAGAAAACACCAAGCCAGATGGTTCAATAGTAGATTTAAATCAAACTTTCAAGGATCAGTGAATTTCAATCTTACACCAACTCTTACAGAGAATAAACAAGAAGGATTACTTCCTAACACATTTTAGGAAGCTAGCAAAACCACAGAGCAAGATCAGACAAAGACAATATAGAAAGGGAAAACTGAAAGCCAGTTTCAGCAAACACAGACATGTCAGTGCTATATAAAATATCTGCAAACAAAACCAACCAATGGATATATTGAAAAAGACAATATTTTGTGTTTGGCTTATCTTAGTAATGATAGACTGGTCAGTATTAGAAACCAAAAAATATATTCACAACTTTAACATACTGAGGGAAAAAAACCAGAATTATGTTAATGGAATTAGAAAAGGCACTCAAGAAAATGTTATAACCATTTATGCTAAATCCTCTTAACAAATTAGGACTAGAAGTTTACATCTTTAATCAGATAAAGAGAATCCATAAAAAAAAAAAAAACTCACAGAATATTATACCATGTAATGAAATGTTGAAAGTATCCCTTTAAGATCAGGAACAAGACAAGGACTTATTATCACTTTATCTGATATTATACTGACAGTCCTAGTCAGGGTGATCAGATAAACAGTGATAAATGCATTAAAAAAATGGGAAGGAAAAAATAAAATTTCCATAAATTTGTAGATGATGATTATGTACATGGCAAATCCCAAAGAGTACACAAATAAATTATTAGAATTAACAA
>SJYT01013420.1:672348-740067 GCA_006410635.1 Cephalophus harveyi | reverse complement strand
ACAAAAAATAAAATACTAAGGAATAAATCTTAAGATGTGAAAATGCTTTTAAAGGTAATGATTATAAAATTTCATTGAAAGTCATTAAAGAAGATAAAGAGTGAGATAATATGTTCTTAGGAATACTTAGTACTATGAAGAAGAAAATTCTACTCAAAATGATCTATAGTCATGGAAAATATAATCAAAATCTCATGGAATCTTTTCTTCTACAAACTGATTTTTAATGTATGTAAAATAGTAAGGGTCGAGAATTGTTGAGACATCCCTAATGAAACTGAAAAAGGTGGGGACTCCACTGCTAGATGTCAAGATTTATTGTTGTAGTTCAGTTGCTAAGTCGTACCTGACTCTTTTCCGCCCCATGGACTATAGCCTTCCAGGCTCCTCCGTCCATGGGATTTCCCAGTCAAGAGTACTGGAGTGGGTTACCATTTCCTTCTCCAGGGAATCTTCCTGACCCAGGGATCAAACGCGAATCTCCTGCATTGGCAGGCAGATTCTTTGCCACTGAGCCACCTGGGAAGCTAAGATTTATTACAGAGCTATGATAATTAGCACAGTTTCATATTAAGGCAGGGACAGACAAAGAGCTACTTAACACAAAAAGTAAAACTTTTAAGTAAGGATATAGGAGAGTATCAGAGAAGGCAATGGCACCCCACTCCAGTACTCTTGCCTGGAAACTCCCATAGATGGAGGAGCCTGGTAGGCTGCAGTCCATGGGGTCGCGAAGAGTCGGACACGACTGAGCAACTTCACTTTTCACTTTCATGCATTGGAGAAGGAAATGGCAACCCACTCCAGTGTTCTTGCCTGGAGAATCCCAGGGACGGGGGAGCCTGGTGGGCTGCCGTCTATGGGGTCGCACAGAGTTGGACACGACTCAAGTGACTTAGCAGCAGCAGCAGCATAGGAGAGTATCACTAGGATCTCAGGACAAGAAAGGGTTGATTTAACAAGAGAAAAGACAACAATACAGGGGAAAAGATGAACACATCTGGTTACATAAAAATGAACCCTTCATCAAAATATACCATAAATGCAGAGGGGAGACAGGCTGCAAAATGGGAGACTAAATCTGCAATATATACAACTACCAAAGAATTAAAATATGCGTTACTTCCAAATATGAAAAAGGAAAAGATATAGTCCAATAAAAAATGGTCAAGAGCTATGAATAACCAAAGAAGAGGAAACATAATGATTCATCGAAAAACACAGAAAGCTGAGCTACTTTATTCACAGAGTAATGCAAAATATTTATCACCATGAGATACCACTAAGCTCCCACCAGAAGGGCCAGCACTAAACAGTTTGTATCAAAAGGTGCCCAGGATGTGGGGCTACAGGCATCTTCACACATGGCTGAGGCACCTGGCAGAGAGCGGGCATTACATGCACTGACCCAGCAATTCCACTCTCAGGCATACACCCTAGAGGGATGCTGGCTTGAGTACACTGTGATATCTGCAGAAGAGAACTCATCGCAGTCCTGTTGGTATGAAACCATCCGAACCAGCCATGTCAACCACTGAACGGATAGATAAACTGTGGCATATTCAGATGATGCGATACTCTGTAGCAGGGAAAATGAAGGCGCTACTGCTACACTCTCAACATGGATGAATCTCAAGCGTCAAAGCTGAGTGAGAGACCGGACACAGAGAGATATACAGTCATACAATACTGTTTCATTTTCATAGCTTTAAAATGCAAATCTCAATATATGTGTATCTGTGTATACAAATATATATACATATGTATGCGTATATAAGTCATGAAAAAAGAATTAGGTTACATTTAGGGCAGGGCTAACAACCGGCAGGGAGGAAGAGGGATTTAATCAGGGAAGAGTCCATAAGGGAATTTTATTTGTCACACTGTTTAAAACTTAATTTTTATATTTTTACACATTTAATTTTGTATTGGAGTATAGGAAATGGCAATCCACTCCAGTATTCTTGCCTGTAGAATCCCATGGACAGAGGAGCCTGACAGGCTACAGTCCACGGGTCACAAATAGTCATACACGACCGAGCGACTAACACACACTATAGTTAATTAACAATGCTGTGACAGTTTCAGTGAACAGCAAAGGGGCTCAGCTGCACATGTACATGTATCCATTCTTCCTCAAACTCCCCTCTCATCCAGGCTGCCACGTAACACTGAGCAGAGTTCCTATACAGTAGGTCCTTGTTGGTTATCCATTTTAAATATAGCGGTGCGTACAAGTTCTTCCATAGGGAATATTAAAACGTAGCTAATGTCCTGTTTCTTCACTGGATAAGGAAAATCTGAGTATTTCTTTTAATATTTTTCTCTAAATCTTGTGTATATTACATTTTATAATAAAACTTCTTGAAGAGAGAGGACAGAAGACAAAAAAAGTATAGGGATCAAGTATAGAGATCCTTTTGAGGAATGTGCTGTGCAGTAGGGTGCACAGAAAGGGTGCCATAGCGGAAGGACTCCTGGGATTGTGCTCCTTTGTTTCTTTTTTTTAAGAGGCCAGATAGGACAATATATTTGCATGATGGGGAGAATGAATGAAAGGAGTGTTTAAGGAAGTCAGTCTTCGAGTAGATAAGAAGAAGGAGGCTACAGTTAGAAAAGCAGCTTATTCACTGTAAGAAAAGAGGTAGCTGAACGTATGGCTTCAAATGCAGGTAGGCTGGTAGATTTATTGGTGAAAAGCTGAGTTAGTTCTCTGGTGATTGGTTCTCATTTTCCAGGGAAATGAGAGGCGAGGCTAAAAGGGCAGACAAGATATTTGAGATTTAAGGCAAGAGAGGAAAAAAAGCATCTGGAGGAGTTGGGAAGCATACATGAAAATGTTCAGGGCTTGCTTGAAGTTTATGTTCATAAATTTGACCTGAGATTGGTCAGAACACTGGTGTGTTTCTCCTTCATCAGGATGAATTGCTTGGGTACAGACATGGAATGCTGAGTTCAGACAGTCAGGGTTTTACAAGGTGGGGACAGGACTGGGGAGTAACGGTGATAAGCTCTGAACCATCCTGATCAAGTGTCGGGAACAGTGGACTGGAAACACTGATGGGTCTGAAGAACTTTGCACAGCAGCACTGCCAAGTAAGAGAGCTGGAAAGACCCCAGATGGTGGTCAGGGGACAGAATGCTTCATCCTGAGAGTATGAAGGGGAAGCCATGAATTTGCTCACCTTTCCCTCCACTCCACCAAGAGCACAGCACAGAACAGGGGGGCGGGGAGGGAAAGGCACTGGAGAGAGAGGTTGAGAAAACAAGAGGCAGGTGTGATGAAGACACCCTGTGGATGCTGAGTCACTGAGGATGATTATCAGCAGCAGGACGGGAGAGGGAGAGTGAGCCGGACAACATGACCCTCAATGAAGGGGCGGCATGACTAAGAGCTTGGCCAGTGACTGCAGCCGAGACAGGTGGTACCGTCTGTAGAACTCAGTGGAGATGGTGATTTTGAGAGAGGACGGGGTGGAAGAGTCTGGAGGCCACACTGAAGGGCAAGTGTATCTCATCTACCTTTAGGCCCAACAGTAGGCTTTGAGAGTCTAGTGCTGGGCTGGTGGAGTTGGGAGGGGGTCCAAGTCCACGGGGGAACAGGCAGACTTTCAGATCCAGTCAGTTGCACAGCTAGAGTTCTGAGAAGGACAATGTTTGGGAGGGAGCAGAAGGTAGTATTCACCACAGGACAAGTCCACCCAGGAGAAACACCCTCTGCATTTGTCTGTCAGGGAATCACTGACTTCCTCATAAGCCAGTATTCTATTGCTCATGTTCTATGGGAACACCTGGTCTTCAAGGTCACACCCATGCTCAACCCTGATGGTGTCTACCTGGGCAATTACAGGGGCTCTCTGATGGGGTTCAACCTGAACCATCACTGGCTGGATCCCTCTCCCTGTGCCCACCCCACCTTGCATGGGGTGAAGCAGCTTATCACCCAGATGTACCAAGCCCCAGAGCCGCAACTACTGACGCCTGTGCACCCTCGAGCTCACGCTCTGCAACAAGAGAAACCCCTGCCGTGAGGAGCCCTCATACTGCAGCCAGAGAGCAGCCCCCACTCTCTGCAACTAGAGAAAAACCCCGCACAGCAATGAAGACCCAGCACTGCCATAAATAAATAAAATTATAAGGGAAAAAAAAAAAGGCATCAGGGGCGTGTAGGTTTAGGGACTTCCATGCTGCACAGCTGGATAATCTGAGACAAGGAGTAAATGGGAGAAATAAAATCTAAGAGGCCCATTAGACACCTTCTGCTTCTCAGGCTTAAAGAGATTTCGCAGTCAGAGTTGTGCAGGGAGGGTTGACCTGCTATTATTGTCTCGAACAGTATTTACCGAGTACTGAGCGCCTTTTGGACACTGGGCGCCGGATAGAAAACAAAACAGGAAGAGGCCAGGTCTGATGGACAAATGAGAGGACAGGACTGAAGTTACTGCTGGTGTCCAAAAGCTTGGAACCCCCATCTAGCTGTTCTAACTTCTCATTTAACCAGTGAACCTATGGGGGGAAACGTCAAATCGATTGAAAACATGGTGTTCCCGACAGCCCAGGAAGCTGGAAGAAAAGCTAGAAGGACCCTGTTACCTGTGGGTGACATGGTCCACGAGATGCTGTTTGAACATGAGGCTCCACTTTTTGATTATATTCAGCAGAGATGCTTTAAATGGCCGCGCATCGATCTTCATCCAGCTGTCAAACACCTGGACGGGCTCCAGCCTGCACACATCCTCGTGGAGCTTCTCGTAGGAGTCGATCTGTGCCCTGAACTGATGCAGGAGGGGAGGATTCTCTGGGATGCCGTCCTCGGCATGGGCTTCCATCTCCTTGGCTGTGAGCACGTGCCCGTACAACAGAAACTGGCCCAGAGCCTCCTTCCGGTCCTCCGTGTAGAGGTAGGAATACTGGCTGAGGGTGCTCTGATAGTCGCCGCAGAGGGCCATCGTGGCCTGCACCCGCCCCATCAGCTCGGCCCGCAGGCCCGCCAGGTCAGCCCTGGCCTCCAACTCCACCTGGGGGAGCAAGATGGCAATGGAGGGGTGACACTAGCATTTCACAGGGGCTTCCAGATCTGGTGGGAGGGCAGGCGAGATGCTCGCAGAGCCAGTACCTGATAGTGGGGAGAGCCGTTCTCAGGGGAAAGCCGGGGCACCAAGGATGCTATGCTAAAGATGCTGGTGATGAGACCCTCCACCAGGTCGTAGAAGCCGCCCTTCATGCCAGGCTCCAGCGACGGATGGAAAACCAGTTCTGGGATGGCTAAGCTCAGCTGGGCTTCAAATATCGGGGTGAGTCCTGCCTTACATTCTGAAATACAAAGAAAACAAACAGAGAGTGGGTAAGTGGCAAAAATGCAACACTGATTTGAAAGCACTCCGAGCGTTTCTTTCCTTTATTGTTGCTGTTCTGGTCTGAGGAAACAGAAATATGAACTTTGCTAAAACCTCAGAAAAGGTGAAGGTGGCAGTCCTGCAGCGTTGATCAACAGGGGGATGGACTGCTGGCATTTTGAACAGGCTAATTCCCTGTGCACGGCTGTCCTGGAATTGCTGTTGCTGTTCAGCTGCTCAGCCGTGTCCCACTCTGTGACCCCATGGACTGCAGCACCCCAGGCTTCCCTGTCCTCTACTCTCTCCTGAAGTTTGCTCAAATTCATGTTCATTGAGTCGAAGATGCCATCCAACCATCTCATCCTCTGTCGTCCCCTTCTCCTCCTGCTTTCAATCTTTCCCGGCATCAAGGTCTTTTCCAATGAGTTGGCTCTTCACATCAGGTGGCTAAAATATTGGAGCTTTGATATCAGGGCATGGCAGGGCATTTACTCTCCTTGTCCTCAGAGGGCACGTCCTGTGACTGATCAACCCAAGCCAGAACGCTTCCACGTTCCCAAAGTTTCCCGTGGGGCAGTACAGCCTCTGGTTGAGAAGGTGTTGGTTTTGCAAAGCCAGTTTCTTGGAAGCGGCGGACACCCAGGCAATTCCATAGGCAGCCACTAGGGGAACAAGGGTGTGCTTGTCCAAGGTCGTGTAGGCTTGGAAAAAAAGGGCAATCACAATCCCTCCCCATCTGCTCCTTTTCTGTAAAAACAGGATTTGTTTTAATTCTGTAGTCCTGTAGTGATAAAA
Source organism: Cephalophus harveyi (assembly GCA_006410635.1). Classification (NCBI taxonomy): domain Eukaryota; kingdom Metazoa; phylum Chordata; class Mammalia; order Artiodactyla; family Bovidae; genus Cephalophus; species Cephalophus harveyi. Next base: position 733,936 of record SJYT01013420.1, on the reverse strand, counting down.
TTTTTAAAAACAGTATAAATAATTAACAAATCCCTGATTACTTGCTAGACTAAACTGCCTTGCTAAATTTAAATCAAAATATAATATGGAACAAGATATTCCAAGGACAAGATAAATGCTTAGACTCTTATTAATAACCACTTATTTTCTTATACATATATATTTTAGGTAAGAAGTGGATTTATTTCTTTAATTTTTTAGTTGGAGGATAATCACTTTACAATGCTGTGTTGGCTTCTGCCATACAACAACACAAATCAGTCATAATTATATAAATACATATATATATCCCCTCCCTCATGAGCCTCCCTCTTCTCAAGAAGTAGCTCTATTTAGAGAGAAATACAGTCCACAGACAGAGTTTGGGCCTTTGCAGAAGGCGAGTGCTGTGTGCTCAGTTGCTTCAGCCGTGTCTCTTTGTCACCCTATGAACTGTAGCCCAGCAGGCTGCTCCGTCCACGGGATTCTCCAGGCAAGAATACTGGAATGGGTTGCTGCGCCTTCCTCCAGGGGATCTTGCTGACCCAGGGATCGAACTCGCATCTGTTACGTCTGCTGCTTGGAAAGCGGGTTCTTGAAACTCCACAGGAGACCATAATCCCTATGTCAGATGCAATACCGACACAATTACTGTACAAACTGCATGGCCCTGGTGGTTCCACATCCTTGGCACAAGCGAATCTCTACAAGAGTTGAGAAGAGGAAGAATGTTTCCGGATGCAGTGGGTAGCAGTTAACCCAGCCAAGGTCTGGATTCTGAGAGGTGGCTGGGAAGCCAGACCCAGCCGTGGGAATGGTACTGAACCAGTCTGCCCAAGTGTAAGAGGTGGAGACGGTAAGGTGGACCAGGTGACTGAAGTTGTCCAGCTGGGCGATGGTGAAGGGTCACGGTGGCTTTCCTCTTAGAGGCCATTCTCTTCAGGCTCCTTCACCTCCCCTTGATAACCAGTGCCTTTTCATTTCAACCGTAGCTCAGGTGGCTACTAAGGCCAGCTCCTGCCCTTTAACTGCCGATACACGGTGGAGGGCGTGTGTTCCCTTCCTCCTACTTCCATGGAGGGAAGATGACTTTGGCAACCATCCCGTCCTCACCCTCTTGCTCCCTGGCTCTCCTTCCCATGAGAGGAGGACAAGTGACACATCAGGCAGCCCAGATCCGGAAGGCCGGACAGACACTGACCCGGGGCAAGTCCCTTGTACAGTGCCCACACTCAAGTGTGGCTGAAGCACCTTCCTAGAACTTCTAGCGGAGAGCTGAGTGACAAGTCTCCGAGCTCCACTATCAGATGAGGTTGGGTCAGTTCACTAAGATGAGAGCCATTGGCACTGGTCCCTAGGAACCAGCTCTCCAGTCTCGGCACCTGTGTTCATTGCCTGAGGTTCCAGAAGGTGATCTCCCACCTTGTTGACTAGGCCTCAGCCCATTTCCTGCTTCTGTGTCTCCTTGTACTGTGAAAGCAGAGACCTTGCCTCTGACCTCAGTCACCCCACCTACCAGGACCATGGGGTGGAGCTACCCCAGCGCTGGCCTTGCTCCTCTCTGCATCGTCAGCTTCTTACAGGGGCTGGATACCCAGATCTGGTCTCAGTCCACTCTGCATTTAATTTCTCTCCTTGGGTTCTACTCAGCTCCTTAAGCTCTCATCTCCCTCATCCTCATCTCTTCCTTCAGTCTTGCTGAGCATGTCAGAATCTACCAGAATGTGAAAGGTTTAATTCAACTTTATTTTTGAACTCTTCTCCCCTTTCCATCCCATCATTTACTAACCTTGACTATAAAATCTTTGGCCCTGTGTATCAACCATAAATTTGAAGCCCTTAGCTATCTTTTAACAGCTTCAAAGAATGCTCACTGCCTCCTTAATATACCTTTCCCGTCTGAAAGCTATCTCATCTCCAGCTTCTTGTCTCTCTTTTTTTTTTTTTACACAGAAAAACATCTGTTTCTTCTACATAAGCCAGCTGCTACAAACTCCCTGTGTCCTCAAAAGGCCACAGAGATAGAGTGCATTCAGCTTAAACCATGAAATTTATTTATTTATTTTGGCCATGCCATAAGGTGTGTGGGTCTCAGTTCCCCAAGCAGGGATCAAACCCAGGCCCCCCACACTGGAAGTGCAAAGTGTTCGCTACTGACTTCCAGGGAGGTCCCTAGAGTAAATCGGCTTTTACGTTTTTACCTTGGCTACGGGTTTCACTGTGTTAGAGCCTGGTTTAGCATCTGGGTTTGGGAGAGGGAGAAGTGTTTTATCTTTGAACAATTTAGAGACACGATGCCTTTTCTATTTTACTGTGTACACTTCACAAAATGTTCACACCTTTTGGGAAAAGTCACAGAGCACTCAATGGCCCTTCACTGTAACTCAACAGATGCTATGACTATTACCTTCCCAGTAATAACCCACATCCATAAGCCACTAAATACCAGTATTTTCGAGGAGGTACTTGAGGGAACACTCAATGGCAAGAAAGAATCCATCCAGCAACATATCATCAATGTAGTTAACGTAAGTTTTCCAGATATCAGAAGTTGAATCTGCTGAAAAAAGACCCAGGTTTTCCTACAAAATAAAGAAGAGCAGATATAAGCCATGTTTAATAATATGCAAGGACTGCTCTTATCATCATGAATGGGAATGAAGACAAAACACAGAGAAAAACTGCAGTGTCATGAAGAGTCTTCTATTACAGGCAGGCCTTGGCTATATTGCGGGTTTGGTTCCAGTCCACTGTAATAAAGCCAATCCTACAATAAAGTCAGTCACACGAAGTTTTTGGTTTCCCAGCTATGTTTACACTATACTTTAGTCTAGTAAGTGTACAATATTATGCCTACAAACAGAATATTCATCTCTTAATGAAAAATACTTTATTGCTAAAAAATGCTGTCTATCACCTGAGCCTTCAGGAAATCATTATCTTTTCACAACAGTATCAAAGATCACAGATACAAAGTATGATGATAATGAAAAAGTTTGAAATATTGTAAGAATTGCCAAAAATTTGACAACAGAAAAATTGCATGGCTAGACTTTTCTCAGTGCAAGGTTGCAATAAACCATCAATTGAAAAACAAAACAAAAAAACAAATGCAGTATCTGTGAAGCACAATGAAATGAGAGATGCCTGTATACGTGTATCAGATCCATTCCTATCTAATGTGTGTAACCCTTGCTTGAAAGGAACACAAAGTTAATCCACAAAGGAAATATGATGTTGCAACCTCTCCCTGAGAAAGGAGGATGGGGTCAGGCCAGCTTCTCAGGAGGGATGCTGACGGATGCAGCGTGTGCCTCATAGATGCTGACTGACACTGCAGAGGAAACTGCATCCGAGCAGAAGGCAGGGTGGGCAGAAGAATGAATACTAAAGGGAGAGAGCATTACAGTTCAAGACATAAGAAATCCAGGTTCAAGCAAGTAAAGCATTTCCTAGAAAAGGAGAAATATTTCTTTCTAAGGAGAAATAAACTGGAGTGAATCCCACCTCTGGGTATATATCCAGACAAAGCTCTAATTCGAAACGATCCAGGCACCTCAGTGTTCATAGGACCACTATTCACAATAGCCAAGACAGGAAGCAACCTACATGTCCATTGATAGATGAATAGATAAAGAAGATGTGGTGCATATTTATAATGGAATACTACTCAGTCATAAAAAAGAATGAAATCATGCCATCTGCAGCAACATGGATGAGCCTAGAGATTATCATACTAAGTGAACCGAGTCAGAAAGAGAAAGAGAAATACCATATGATATCACTTATATGTGGAATCTAAAACATGACTCAAATGAACTTATCTAAAAAACAGAAACAGACTCACAGACACAGAGAAGAGATTTGTGGTTGCCAAGGGGGAGTGGGTGGGGGAAGCATGAATCCGAGTTCAGGGTTAGCAGGTGCAAACTCTTATACAGAGGATGGATGAGCAACAGGTCCTACTGTACAGCACAGGGAACTTATTCAGTATCCTGTAATAAGCCATAATGGATAAGAACATGAAATAGAATATGTACATATAACTGAATCACCCTGCTGTATAGCAGAAACTAACACAACATTGTAAATCAATCATACTTCAATAAAATAAACAGAGAAATGAGTTGGAGAGTATTGTTGGCATTTAACTAAAAACTTTTATCATACTGAGTGACTTGGAAAATGCACACACAGAAACAAACACATAGGCTCTCTCTCCTTCTTTGTACATGGTACAGTCTCTCCAACCTGGCAGTATGGCAAGTATCAGTTCAATTCAGTTCAGTTCAGTCGCTCAGTCGTGTCTGACTCTTTGCGACCCCATGAATTGCAGCACTCCAGGCCTCCCTGTCCATCACTAACTCCTGGAGTTCATTCAAACTCATGCAAACTCACGTCCATCGAGTTGGTGATGCCATCCAGCCATCTTATCCTCTGTCGTCCCCTTCTCCTCCTGCCCCTAATCCCTCCCAGCATCAGAGTCTTTTCCAATGAGTCAGCTCTTTGCATGAGGTGGCTAAAGTACTGGAGGTTCAGCTTTAGCATCATTCCTTCCAAAGAATACTCAGGGCTGATCTCCTTTAGAATGGACTGGTTGGATCTCTGTGCAGTCCAAGGGACTCTCAAGAGTCTTCTCCAACACCACAGTTCAAAAGCATCAATTCTTCAGCGCTCAGCTTTCTTCACAGTCCAACTCTCACATCCATACATGACCACTGGAAAAACCATAGCCTTGACTAGACAGACCTTTGTGTATAGGTGTCCCATTTATCCACCATCATTTTCATCATTCAGCCTTTTTTACAGTAACTTCCCATTTATCTTATATCTTCAAAGAAAGTGGCTACCACTTTGCAAAAGTAAAATTTCTAGGTGACTCACACTTACCCCTTTAGGAAACACTGCCAGATTGTAAATCTCATTTTTCTGCTCTTAAATGTCAAAACTCTAAAATTTTCTAAAATGCATTACCTACACCTTTCCTTCCTAAGAATTTTAAAGATTTAGTGGGAGTCCATCATCAGCAAATGATAGCACAGTGACAATGCAGAGTGGTTCTTAGGTGTTGCTAAGATGTTCATGTCTGTCTGCTTCTAGAGTTTACTTGTAGTTGTTATAACTGCCTTGTAGAGCTGTTCTGTATCTTTTCTACTGTCACCATATCAAGATAGCTAACTGTACCTTTCTACATCAAACCTACTATGGTACAAGGAGCAAATACGTTGGAATTTTCTATAAACCAGGAAGAAATAGCTCAAGTTTCTGATACTGGCTAAGACAGAAGAATTAGATCAGACTTTCCCTTCTGCTACAAACAACTATAGAACTGGATACAAGAAATAATTATTTGGGTAACTGGATAATAGTATTGGAATATGATCTTGAAGAGAAAGGAAAATTCAAGGTGAGCTTCACAACCACCTGACTTTCTACCTGGAGGCACTTTCCAAAGCATGGCCTAGAGAAGTGGACATCAATTAGAGCACCCTTCCTGCTGGACAGAAAAAGACAGAAATTGGGATTTGCTGAGGCTGCTGAGTCCTCTTGGGTCTCTGACTGAGCATTAAGCTGTACGTATTTAGGGCAAGATTCTGCAAGGCTAGGCAGAGAACAATTACTGGAGACTCTAAGTTGATGGGTTTATGAAGGTCATATAGTGCTGGAAAATGTTAGTGTTTTATCAGAAATAATGAAAAGATAACAGATAACCCAGGACTTCAGTTGAGACCCCAGAAATGCAATGCTTTAGGACTAGAGCTCTATTCTAGAGTAAGGCTTCTTTAGACTCTCCCCAAGGAAGCTTAAAATAAGGCTTCAACAGGATCAAGCTGAACACCAGTGAGTTAACTGCCTACTGAAACAAAACCACCCCAATTCTTTAAGGGAAATATAACACCCAGATTACAAAGTGGCATCCAACATGTCTAGAACATAATAAAAAAATTACTAGACATGCTGAGAAGCAGGAAAATGTGACATTTAACCAACAGAGAAAATAATCAGTAAAAACAGACTTAGAAAATAATTGTCATACCAGTCCTAGGATGTTTATTCCTTAGACTTATTTTATGAGAAAAAAAAAAAAACTTCCTTCACCATTCAAAAAGACTCAGAAAATAAAATAGATGTTGGAATTAGTAGATGAGAATGTTAAAATTTGATTAAAAACTCCTCAAACTTGGTGAAAAACAGATAAAAATATCACAAACTTCAAGCAGCCTGAATACAAAGAAAAGCTTTTTACGCACATCGTGGTTAAATGAAAAAGATACAAAAAATTTATTTTAAAAAATCTATTTAGAATCTATTGAAAGTAGCCTGAGAAAAACAATACATTACATATAAAGGGACAAAGATATACAGTGTGCAGGCTTCTCATCATAAAGTTTGGAGGATAGAAGATTATGAAATGACTTCCGAAAGGAAAACAGAACTGTCTACACAGAATTTTATATTCTGTGAAACTCTTCTTCAAAAACAAAGGTGAAAGAAGGACACTTTCAGATAAACAAAAACTGAGAGATCGTGTCATCAGCAGATCTGAACTGCAACTAATACTAAAGGAAGTTCTTTGGGCCAAAGAGAAATGAGCATAGATGTTAACTCAATTCTGCAGAAGTGAAAAACAAGCCTGGAGATGGTGGCTATGTGGGTAAATACAAAACACTATAAAGATTTCCCCCAAAAGTTTTTAAAACACAAAATTACAATAGTCTACTGTGGGGTATATCTTATACACACATATGCACATACACAGCAACACTGCAAAAGATGGCCAGGCAGTCTGAATTGTTGCCAGCTTCCCATGTACGCTGTGTGCTGTGATGGGTCACTTCAGCTACGTCCGACTCTTGGCTCATTCATTATTCATTCTAGCTTCAGTAATTGGTAGAACAAATAGAGGAAAAAACTGAGGAATCACACAGATGATCTGAACAATACTATCGACCACTTTGAACTAGTTGATATTTTATAGAACACTACACCCAGCATTTAAAGAATAAACATATTGTCAATTGCATAAGGAACATCCGGTAAGATGGACTATGAAGAAAAGTAAAAGTGTTAGTTGTTCAGTTGTCTGACTCTCTGTGACCCCATGGACTGTAGCCTGCCAGAGTCCTCTGTCCAAAGAATTCTCCAGGCAAGAATACTGGAGTGGGTAGCAATTTCCTTCTCCAAGGGATCTTCCCCACCCAGGGATCAAACCTCGGTCTCCCACATTGCAGGTAGACTTTTCACTATCTGAGCCATCAGGGAAGCCCAAGATAGACTATAGTCTAAATCATAAAACAAGAATTGATGAATTCCTAATAACTGAAATTTAACAGTTTAAAACAAAATCATAATATTCTATTGTGCGGTATATCTTATACACACACATGCACATACACAGCAACACTGCAAAAGATGGCCCGGCAGTTTGAATTGTTGCCAGGTTCCCATGTGTGCTGTGTGTTTCCTCTGCCTACAGTGGAATTACCCAGTATCAATTTCATAAGCTACGCAGGTGGTAGCTTACTTTGAGCAAAGTAATACTCAAAATTCTCTAAGCCAGGCTACAACACTATGTGAACCATGAACTTCCAGATGTTCAAACTGGATTTAGAAAAGGCAGAGGAACCAGAGATCAAATTGCCAACATCCATTGGATCATTGAAAAAGAGAAAGAGTTCTAGAAAAACATTGACTTCTGCTTTATTGACTAAGCCAAAGCCTTTGACTGTGTGGATCACAACAAACTGTGGAAAATTCTTCAAGAGATGGGAATAACAGACCACCTGACCTGCCTCCTGAGAAATCTGTATGCAGGTCAAGAAGCTACAGTTGAAACTGGCCATGGAACAACAGACTGGTTCCAGATCGGGAAAGGAGTACATCAAGGCTGTATACTGTCACTGTGCTTATTTAACTTATATGCAGAGTACATCATGAGAAATGCTGGATTGGATGAAGCACAAGCTGGAATCAAGATTGCCGGGAGAAATATCAATAACCTCAGATATGCAGATGACACCACATTTGTGGCAGAAAGCAAAGAACTAAAGAGCCTCTTCATGAAAGTGAAAGAGGAGAGTGAAAAAGTTGGCTTAAAACTTAAGATTCAGAAAACTAAGATCATGGCATCTGGTCCCATCACTTCACGGCAAATAGATGGGGAAACAAAGGAAACAGTGAGAGACTTTATTTTGGGGGGCTCTAAAATCACTGCCAACCTAGACAGCATATTAAAAAGCAGAGACATTACTTTGCCAACAAAGGTCCATCTAGTCAAGGCTATTAAAAAAAAACTTCCTTCACCATTCAAAAAGACTCAGAAAATAAAATAGATGTTGGAATTAGTAGATGAGAATGTTAAAATTTGATTAAAAACTCCTCAAACTTGGTGAAAAACAGATAAAAATATCACAAACTTCAAGCAGCCTGAATACAAAGAAAAGCTTTTTACGCACATCGTGGTTAAATGAAAAAGATACAAAAAATTTATTTTAAAAAATCTATTTAGAATCTATTGAAAGTAGCCTGAGAAAAACAATACATTACATATAAAGGGACAAAGATATACAGTGTGCGGGCTTCTCATCTTAAAGTTTGGAGGATAGAAGATTATGAAATGACTTCCGAAAGGAAAACAGAACTGTCTACACAGAATTTTATATTCTGTGAAACTCTTCTTCAAAAACAAAGGTGAAAGAAGGACACTTTCAGATAAACAAAAACTGAGAGATCGTGTCATCAGCAGATCTGAACTGCAACTAATACTAAAGGAAGTTCTTTGGGCCAAAGAGAAATGAGCATAGATGTTAACTCAATTCTGCAGAAGTGAAAAACAAGCCTGGAGATGGTGGCTATGTGGGTAAATACAAAACACTATAAAGATTTCCCCCAAAAGTTTTTAAAACACAAAATTACAATAGTCTACTGTGGGGTATATCTTATACACACATATGCACATACACAGCAACACTGCAAAAGATGGCCAGGCAGTCTGAATTGTTGCCAGCTTCCCATGTACGCTGTGTGCTGTGATGGGTCACTTCAGCTACGTCCGACTCTTGGCTCATTCATTATTCATTCTAGCTTCAGTAATTGGTAGAACAAATAGAGGAAAAAACTGAGGAATCACACAGATGATCTGAACAATACTATCGACCACTTTGAACTAGTTGATATTTTATAGAACACTACACCCAGCATTTAAAGAATAAACATATTGTCAATTGCATAAGGAACATCCGGTAAGATGGACTATGAAGAAAAGTAAAAGTGTTAGTTGTTCAGTTGTCTGACTCTCTGTGACCCCATGGACTGTAGCCTGCCAGAGTCCTCTGTCCAAAGAATTCTCCAGGCAAGAATACTGGAGTGGGTAGCAATTTCCTTCTCCAAGGGATCTTCCCCACCCAGGGATCAAACCTCGGTCTCCCACATTGCAGGTAGACTTTTCACTATCTGAGCCATCAGGGAAGCCCAAGATAGACTATAGTCTAAATCATAAAACAAGAATTGATGAATTCCTAATAACTGAAATTTAACAGTTTAAAACAAAATCATAATATTCTATTGTGCGGTATATCTTATACACACACATGCACATACACAGCAACACTGCAAAAGATGGCCCGGCAGTTTGAATTGTTGCCAGGTTCCCATGTGTGCTGTGTGTTTCCTCTGCCTACAGTGGAATTACCCAGTATCAATTTCATAAGCTACGCAGGTGGTAGCTTACTTTGAGCAAAGTAATACTCAAAATTCTCTAAGCCAGGCTACAACACTATGTGAACCATGAACTTCCAGATGTTCAAACTGGATTTAGAAAAGGCAGAGGAACCAGAGATCAAATTGCCAACATCCATTGGATCATTGAAAAAGAGAAAGAGTTCTAGAAAAACATTGACTTCTGCTTTATTGACTAAGCCAAAGCCTTTGACTGTGTGGATCACAACAAACTGTGGAAAATTCTTCAAGAGATGGGAATAACAGACCACCTGACCTGCCTCCTGAGAAATCTGTATGCAGGTCAAGAAGCTACAGTTGAAACTGGCCATGGAACAACAGACTGGTTCCAGATCGGGAAAGGAGTACATCAAGGCTGTATACTGTCACTGTGCTTATTTAACTTATATGCAGAGTACATCATGAGAAATGCTGGATTGGATGAAGCACAAGCTGGAATCAAGATTGCCGGGAGAAATATCAATAACCTCAGATATGCAGATGACACCACATTTGTGGCAGAAAGCAAAGAACTAAAGAGCCTCTTCATGAAAGTGAAAGAGGAGAGTGAAAAAGTTGGCTTAAAACTTAAGATTCAGAAAACTAAGATCATGGCATCTGGTCCCATCACTTCACGGCAAATAGATGGGGAAACAAAGGAAACAGTGAGAGACTTTATTTTGGGGGGCTCTAAAATCACTGCCAACCTAGACAGCATATTAAAAAGCAGAGACATTACTTTGCCAACAAAGGTCCATCTAGTCAAGGCTATAGTTTTTCCAGTGGTCATGTATGGATGTGACAGTTGGACTATAAAGAAAGCTGAGCGCAGAAGAATTGATGCTTTTGAACTGTGGTGTTGGAGAAGACTCTTGAGAGTCCCTTGGACAGCAAGGAGATCCAGCCAGTCCATCCTAAAGGAGATCAGTCCTGGATGTTCATTGGAAGGATGGATGTTGACACTGAAACTCCAATACTTTGGCCACCTGATGCGAAGAGCTGATTCATTTGAAAAGACCCTGATACTGGGAAAGATCGAGGGCAGGAGGAGAAGGGGATGACAGAAGATGGGATGGTTGGATGGCATCATTGACTCAATGGACATGGGTTTGGGTGGACTCCGGGAGTTGGTGATGGACAGGGAGGCCTGGCGTGCTGTGGTTCATGGGGTCGCAAAGAGTCAGACAAGACTGAGCGACTGAAGTGAACTGAAAATCACTGCAGATGGTGACTGCAACCATGAAATAAAAAACTTGCTCCTTGGAAGAAAAGTTATGACCAACTTAGCATATTAAAAAGCAGAGACATTACTTTGCCAGCAAAGGTCCATCTAGTCAAAGCTTTCCCAGTAGCTTTTTCAAAGGTTTTTCCAGTAGTCACATATGGATGTGAGAGTTGGACTGTAAAGAAGGCTGAGCACTGAAGAATTGATGCCTTTGAACTGTGGTCTTGGAGAAGACTCTTGAGAGTCCCTTGGACTGCAAGGAGATCCAACCAGTCCATCCTAAAGGAGATCAGTTCTGAATATTCATTGGAAGGCGTGCTGCCGTCCATTGGGTCACAAAGAGTCGGACAAGACTGAGCAGTTGCTCAGTGAAGTGAACTGAACCCAGGTGGTGGAGGTGGTTTAATCACTGAATTGTCTCTAACTCTTTGAGACCCCATGGACTGTAGCCCACCAGCTTCCTCTGTCCATAGGATTTCCCAGGCAAGAATACTGAAGTGGGTTGCCATTTCATTCTCCAGGGGATCTTCCTGACCCAGGGATCAAACTTGCATCTCCTATGCATTGCAGGCCAATTCTTTACCATTGAACCACCTGGAAAGCCTAAGCTATCCAGAGAAGTTCCAAATACATGGAAATTAAACAATATACTCCTAAGTGACCACTGAGTTAAAGAACAAATCACAAGAGAAAAAGTTTAAAATTGAAATGATAATGAGAATGAGGGCAGAACAAATTTGGAGAATGCAACTGAGGAAGTAGTATGAGGGAAATTTATATCATCAAACATTTGTATTAGAAAGGAAGACAGGCTGGAATCAATATGCTTAAGTTCCTACCCTCATAGGCTAGCAAAGAAGGATTGAGAAAAATAGTCCCAAATCAACTAGAAAGAAATGATAAAGAATAGATCAGTAAACTAGAAAATAGATAAAGAAAATTTAAAAGGTCAAAAGTACAACATTTTTTTGGTCTTCAAAAACCACAGAAAACCCAAAGATAACAATCCAAAGATAACAACTGGGATTCACTACTGACTGCATGTGAGATCAACCCATGAGAACTGCCCCACGGCCTCTTCAGTAGGACTGGAGCTGGTGGCCATTTATGACTTACAGCTCTTTTCCTTTGTCCATCTTGGGTGATGAGACACAAGGATTCCCTGCTCACAATGCAGGACAGAGCCTTACTGCATGAAGGCCATGCATGCTCAGTTGCTAATTCACGGCCTGCTCTTTTGTGACCCCATGGACTGTAGCCCACCAGGCTCCTCGGTCCAAGGGATTTCCCAGGCATGAATACTGGAGTGGGTTGCCATTTCCTCCTCCAGAGGCTTTTCCTGACCCAGGGATGGAACCTGTGTCTCCTGCATCAGCAGCTGGGTTCTTCACCTCTGAGCCACCGGGGAAGAGCAGTGCTCTGCATTTTTCCTTCTCTTTATCAAGTGCATCTTGTGTCTCTCCAGGCTCAGTAGGGCTAGGTCATGAAGATGATGCTGGAGGGCCACACTACGTTGTCTGGATGAGTTTGGGGGGCTTCCCTGATAGCTCAGCTGGTAAAGAATCCACCTGCAATGTGGGAGACCTGGGTTCGATCCCTGGGTTGGGAAGATTCCCTGGAGAAGGGAAAGGCTACCCACTCCAGTATTCTGGCCTGGAGAATTCCATGGACTATATAGTCTACAGGGTCGCAAAGAGTCGGACACGACTGAGCGACTTTCACTTCACTCACAGTGCAGTAGATAATTTAGGATTCTGCACTTGGCATCTCCTTCTACCCATTGGAGTTTTGTGTGTGATGTTAAGGTGTGTGGCAACCAAGTGGTGTCACTATTAAGACAGCTTTAATGTTGACACACTCATACCAGAATGTGACTTGGCACTCTCTCCACCCATTAGTTTTAGCTTTTTTGCTATCAGTTTTAACTTCTACCAGTGACTACAGAAGACACAGCATCTATTGGTTGTTCTAATTCCCAAATCACTTCTAGCACTCAAGCACTCTCCTTGGCACTTTTCCTGGACTGGTGGGATGTGTGCTTGAGAGGCTGGCAATTACCTGCACAAGGGCATGGATCTTCAGGCCAGATTCTTTGATGTGACAGTAATATTTTTCCACTCGATCATGCTGATCATCCATAGAGAGAAGGCATTCCTTTTTCCCATCTTTTCTCTTAAATATTGGTGACATCCATGTTTTCATGATGCTCTGAATCTCTTCCACGTTGTCTTTAGTTTTCTGAATTCTTTGTTCGAGATCATGAATACTATTGGTGATCTGAATGACATAATCCCAAATACCTGCTCCCCAAAAGAAACAGCATTAATTGAAATAGCTTATAGTGGCAGAACAAAAGGTGTGATTGCTCTGAAAGATAGGGATTTCATACTTGTGGGTTTTATAAGACTTTTCTGCACAGGCTAGTTTGTCATCATCAGAGCTTCTTTCATCCTAGCTATATCATTAAGCCACCCCTTACACTAACCCTGGTTACATGTTCTTTGAGGGTGGGGGTGGTGTTTCCCTATAACTCACAGATCATAGTCTCCCCCACAGTCCTGCACATGGAACCCTGCATGTATTAATCAGTCAATGAACGTTTATGGAATTGAAGTGAAGTGAAGTGGCTCAGTTGTGTCCGACTCTTTGCGACCCCATGGACTGTAGCCTACTGGGATCCTCCGTCCATGGGACTTTCCAGGCAAGAATACTGGAGTGGGCTACCATTTCCTTTTCGAGGGGAACTTCCCGACCCAGGGATCAAACCCGGGTCTTCCGCATTGTAGGCAGACGCTTTACCATCTGAGCCACCAGGGAAGCCACTTCCAATTCCAATTATGGAATTGAACTGGAGGGTATAAGAAAAGTAAGTGCATAGTTCCCTTATTTAAGATGCTTTTGGTTCAATTAAGAAAAAGTCTTCCCTTGGGCTTTCCTTGTGGCTCAGTTGGTAAAGAATCTGCCTGCAATGTGGGAGACCTGGATTCGATCCCTGGGTTGGGAAGATCCCCTTGAGAAGAGAAAGGCTACCCTCTCCAGTATTCCGGCCTGGAGAATTCCATGGGGTTGCAAAGAGTTGGACACGACTGAGTGACTTTCACTTTCACTTTCTAAGAAAAAGTAATGAAAGTAGAAAGAAGAAAAAAATAAACCACCCAGAATTCTACTACTTGGGAAAAAAGAGAGAGAGAGGGTTACAGTGATGTGTGCTTTGCTGCACTCACTCAGTCAAGTCCAACTCTTTTGTGACTCCATGGACTGTAGCCTGCCTGGTTCCTCTGTCCATGGGATTTCCCAGGATTTCCCAAGAATAGTGGAGTAGGTTGCCATTTTCTTCTCCAGGGGAGTCTTCCTGACCCAGAGATTGAACCTACATCTCTTGCATCTCCTGCATTGGCAGGCTGATTCTTTATCACTGTGCCATCTAATATAGTGTAATTCCTCCTCCATGGAGTGCCTGGTATATGCTCGAGACTATGGGTGAGTTCATGCAAACTCCCCAGACTGTGGTAGCAAAGATGTCCAATCCTCCTAGCCACACAGAGGAGGCAGAAGAGGGACACCATTCCTCCATGTCCTCTCTGCTTTGGATACATATCCGAGAGCATAGAGTCGTGCTTCAAACCCAAATCAGGTTAACCAGGGAGTAAAGTGAGGTTCTACCAACTTTATTTGAATCTTGACTCTCAGCCTTTTCCCCAGACTCCCGGTGGAGGCCTGTTACCTTCTGTCTTCCAGCTCAGAGTCTCCTCTGCAGCTCTCAGGCAGAGATCGATATCTTGCAGCTCTTCCTGAACTAATGGAAATTCCACCTCGAGCAGAGTTTTTATAACCTTGTTGTACCAAGTTGCCGTCAACTCCAAATTAGCCACGAGCTGCCGGTAGAACTCTCTGGAGGAGAACATGGCTGCTGCTGTCTCAGGGATGTGCGTCATTTGCTGGGGTTGAAGATAACTCATTTCTTTCAGCACGGAAACCAGCTGGAGGAAAGAGTCGACATGAGTTCCTGCGGTTCAGTGATATCGAATAGCAGCAATATAGGTCAGGACCGGGAAAGCCCAGAGGGCCTTCTGGGTCTCTTTTTTGACTTCTACTAGTTCCTTAAATCTTCTCTGAAAAGGAAAATTGAGTATTAGGCAAAAGGAAGATGATCAGGAAGCACTAAGACTTACTGAATCTGTAATTCACAAAGAGTAAGAAGAGGAAAACCTGAGAAAGAAGACGCCAGCGATAGCCAAGGGGGGCTGTAGCTTGATGTTTTTGGGCATGTGGATGATGAAAACAGGGACTTCCGTGGTGGCTCCGACAGTCAAGAATCTGCCTGCAGCGCAGGAGACCTGGGTTTGATGCTTGAGTCAGGAAGATGTCCTGGAGAAGGGCATGGGAACCCACTTCAGTATTCTTGCCTGGAGAATCCCATGGACAGAGGAGCCTAGCGGGCTATCGTTCCATGGGTTGCAAAGAGTTGGACTCAACTGAGCGACTATCACTTTCCATGATGAGAACAGTCGGTCCCTGGTTGTGGAGCCATGCTCTGTGGTGGGGGTTGGGGGCTGGGGGGTGGTCAGGGGAAGGATTAGGATCGCCCACATGCATGAGGACCATCTGCCCCTTCCCCACAAGGTCAGACACGTGGTCACAGACACTGGCAGAGTTGAGAGGAAGTGCCCGTTTTACAACTTTAGTTGTGAAATATAATTATTGGAAATATCCCTTAGCTTCTGTAACTCTTTCCTGGCATGCTTTGTGCTTTAATATACTAAAGTGAAAGCGAGAGCTGCTCAGTCATGTCTGACTGTTTTGCGACCCCATGGACTGTAGCCTACCAGGCTCTTCTGTCCATGGACTTCTCCAGGCAAGAAGACTGGAGTGGGTTTGCCATTTCCTACTCCAGGGGATCTTCCTGACCTAGAGATCAAACTTGGGTCTCCCACATTACAGGTGGATTCTTGACCATCTGAGCCACCAGGGAAGCCTTATTCTAAAGGCTTAATATACTAGGGGGTCAGGAAATAGACATCATGCCGGCCTCTCTGAACTTCTTAAGGGGAGGCACTGAGTTTAGTGGGAAGTGCAGAAGGGAAAAGCCAGGCAGATGTGGTCCCGTGCAAAAGACAGAGGCCTCCGGCAGGGTTTCCAGACATCCCATTCTTCATCCCTTGCTAATTTATTGTGTTATCTCAGAGTTGATTGAGGATTGATGCATATAAGGACAGATGACAAAACCCAGATAAGCCAGATTCCTCCCACTCCCAGCCCCACCTACATATCAAGACTCCTGGGTTCCCAGTTCTCCTTCCAGTGGTTCTGGGACAGCTCTCATTGCTGCCCTGACAACACTGAGACAAAGGGTCATCCTTCAGCCGGGAAATGACCTCAGCCTCCTAGCTTATACTGAAATAAGCTCAAGATAGATATTAAAATTTTAAATGTAAAAAATGAAAAAAAAAATGAATGTCAGTCAAAAAAATGACTGTTTATATAATATTGCAGTAGAGAGGACCGTTTCAAATGTACAATCACAAAATAAAAAATAAGGTGGGCCCAGTTGACTCTGATACCAAAAGATCAGTGGTATTTTGCAGTACTTTCTGTTGTGTGACATCAGAGCAAATTCACTGGGGAACCCTGGAGGAAAACATGAAGAGCGGACAACTTAAGAAAACACTACAGCCTAAGATTCACTCCCCTCAAAAAGGAAATCCAGGGTGCAAGTTCTTTGGACCACCTTTTGCATATTCTTATAAAAAAGCCTGTTGGCCTTTGAAATCAGCAGAGTCAAAAATGCTACTCTTAGAGACCAAAAGGAAGTTCCTTCCATCGACTTACCTGTGGACTAAAGTTGACAGTGATCTGCTTTGTCTCCGGGTCACGTCTCAGAAGCGGCCGTGAAAGGTTGTACTGGGACTTCTCTGCTACTGTTTGACACCAGTCCCCATAAAGTCTCGTTTCATACCTGTGAGATCAGAGACAATAGGCACCTCATAAGCACCCTCCCAGCTTCCCAACATCTGGCAATGATTAACTGAAGATATATCCATATAGATAGATGTATATATAAAATAGCATCTCTATCGTTGATTAGTCACTAAGTCATGTCCTACTCTTTTGTGACCCATGGACTATAGCCCACCAGGTTCCTTTGTCCATGGAATTCTCCAGGCAAGAATACAGGCAAGAATACTGGGTTGCCATGCCCTTCTCCAGGGGATCTTCCTGGCCCAGGGATCAAACCTGCATCTCCTGCGTTTCCTGCATTGGCAGGAGGATTCTTTACCACTGAATTACCAGGGACGCCAATCTCTCTATATCTATCTTTAAGACGTATGTCTCATGAATTGAAGATGTTAATTTGTAAAATATCTGAGTACATTATGAAGTCAGAGTCATTGACTCTGCCAGGCACGGCAGCTTCTACATGTAACCCCTCGTTTCTAAAGGTGGCATAACTTACATCTTAGGAGAGTGGAAAGAGAGGCTCCATGTGACCTTTGGGGGGATAAGGGAAGTGGCCATTAGACTTAGGAAATGTTGGAAGAAGTTATTGAGTAAGGTCTGCTCACATACTAATCTTCACATAGCTCATGGACATGCACTGGTCAGTCATTTCACACTGATGTATTGGGCTCGAGAGATGAAATGATGAATAAATACCCCACAACAAATGCAGCTAGTGCTACAACCTCAGGTCAGTGGAGGACACAGCGAGTATAACACCAGGGAGTGTACAGGCGGCAGGCTTCAAGTGGCAGAAGAAGGTGAGTGGGTGGGGGTGATAAAGAGCATGCCAGGGAGGGCCTCACACAGGCAGGGCCGAACTGACGGTCTGCTGAGTCTCAGAGGATCACCGGTGGCTGGGCAGCGATGGGGGAGTGAGAGTTCACAGCAGGCGCAGCAGGGTGGACTAGGGTGGAGTGAGGAGCAGCAGGCTGTGTGCCGCGTGCTGGGGACGGTGAGTAGACAGTAGGTCAGAGGGAGGAGGGGGTGAGGGCCAGGACTGGAGAGGGAGGCTACATCAGCGAGCACTTCTGCCTTCTTTTTAAAAATTTATTGGGCTGCACCACGTCTTAGTTGTGGCATGCAGGATCTTTAGTTGAGGCATATGAACTCTTAGTTTTGGCATGGGGAAATCTAGTTTTCTGACTAGAGATGGGACTGGGGCTCCCTGCATTGGGAGTGTGGAGTCCCAGCCACTGGACCACCAGGGACGTCCCCAGGGACCACTTCTCATTTCACATTAAGGAGATGATGGAGGCACTGAGAGGCTTCCCAGATGGGGGTGTGGGGGGACACGGGGTGTGGGGACAGGGGATCCGATGACGATGTGGGCGCCGAGGGACAGAGGTCCAGAGCAGGGAGGCTCGGAGGACCTGCTGCAGCAGCTCAGGCCCCAGACGCTCTGGTCTCTGCTGAAGACGTAGGGGGTGGGGACACAGAGGAGGGGGCAGATTGGAAGCTAGAATTTGGGAAGTGGAAGGGACAGAACGTGGGCGACCTGGTAGGTGGGGATGGCCCAGCTAATGCGTCTCCACAGTGCTAAGTGTGACCACAACTATAATCATAATTATCATGTCTACAGCCCTCCTCTCCTGAATCAGGAGACGAGCCAGTATCAGAGAGAAGCAGCAAGACGTGGGCTGTATCTGGACCCTGTCCCCCCGAGAGACCGGACAGCTGTGAGCCCATGTAGAAGCTTCACTCTTGTGCTTTCTCCATAAAAGGACTCGGGCAGTATTTTTCCTAACCTACTGTCTCTTCTTGCAGTGCCAGCTGTCACCTTCTGCTTAGCGAGCGGCGACTGACTTCCTGGGACCCTGATCTCAGGGAGACACGGGGAGCGCCCCGCCTCTAGTTCTGCCACCGAGTTAGAAAACTCGCTCCCCTCAAAACTACCCTGGAAAAGCACCTGTTTCTAGACTAGAGCCGCGTCCCCCAGGGACCTGGTGTTTGCGACCCAGAAGCACTGTTTTCACTGTATCGTGATTGTAACATGAAACACGGAGGGACGCTTCGCTGCCGCTGGGGAACATGGGCACACTCGGGACTGCGCGGGACACGGTAGAGCGGGGCGGGGGGCGGGGGGAAGAGGGGAACGGGTATTGGGAGGGGGCCTCAGTTTACAAAAAATCCAACCGCACAAGCGGCTTACTTTTCCAGCAACGAGAGCGTGTCTTCGTATTTTTGTATCATACGCTTTGCTTCGGCAGATTCCATGCAACTACCCGTACAAAAGAGGGAGAAAAAAATGACATCGAGTTAGAAGTTGAAATAATGATCTGAGTGACCAACTGCAGCCAGCCTGAGATTGAATAGCCTCCCGGTCCAGTTTCCAGAGGCAAAGGCCCCTGAATGAGCCTGCCGCTTTCCCTCCTGAACATCCTCCATTGGCCACTAGAGGGCAGGTGTGCTTCCCCAAATGCAGGCAGCGGTCAGGTGACAGGACAGCCCCTCTCCTCCAGGGCTCCACCAGCCCCCTCGCCCCGGTCACTCAGTCGTGCCCCGCGAAAATGAAGTCCTTCAAAAACTTAACGGGAGACTGAGACACGAAAGAAAAATTCCAGGTGCTGCAGTTTCCTGAATTTAAGAACAAAACTGTATATAACATTATAACAAAAACTATATAACATTACATACATGTATGTATATATGCATATAACAATGCATATATAAAGCAACCATTTGTATACACATCCCCACATATTTAAGCATTGTTATACACATAACTGAATATATACTTATATATTTTCCGTTCTCTGAAATCCGTCTAGGACATGTAATGGGAAATTCTGCTCATTACTCATTGCCATGGGTTTTTTTTGGGGGGGGGGGGTTGGTGAGCGGAGGTGATTTGTGAGTTCTTTATTAACTTATTTATTTTAGGTTGCACTGGATCTTCGTTGCTTTGCATGGGCTTTCTCTAGTTGCAGCACACAGGCTTCTCCTTGCAGCGGCTTCTCCTGTTGCAGAGCACAGACTCTAGGGCACGTGGGCCTCGGTAGCTGTGGCTCGCAGGCTCCAGAGCACAGGCTCAACAGCTGTGGTGCAGGGGCTTCAGCTGCTCTGAGGCACGTGGGATCTTCCTGGACAAGGTATCGAACTCGTGTCTCCTGCACTGGCAGGCAGATTCTTTACCATTGGCCACCCTGCCATGTTTCTATGAGGGCCCCTCCCACCTCTTGCATCCCCAAACTTGAGCACACACCACACACATAAATGCACACAGACACACACGTGCATATACTCATATGCTCACGTGTGCAGACACATGCTCGGAGGCTTCTCCAGATCCACTGGGGCCCACAGAGGTGCTACTACCCACACCTGCTCCCTGGTTCTGACACTTCTTTACAACACAAAAAGAGAGTCCAGCTCCTGTGAAAGCTGAAGTGTCCATAATTTTCAGAAACCTTCACACGAACTGTGTTGGAGGATCTTGTTTGTTCTACTGGCAAAATGAGGCAGCTTATTGCAAAGATTCTTTAAAACCCATTTGTTCTTTAAGCCAACAAAGGATTTCTTCACAAGATCCCCTGAACTTCGATAAATGCCCTCATGCCTGCAGAGAAAGAACTGGATTTCCTGGCTTTTTCCCCAGTCACTCGATTCCCTTTCCTGGTGGAGGAACGGAGGCATCTGCAGGATAGCGAGGACCAGGGGGTGGGTTCAGACCAGGTGGGTGGGTTCAGACCAGCCCTCCCCTCAGGAGCCCTGGGGTTTCCACAAGTCTCCTGACCCTAGATCTCAGTTTCTACCTGAAAAAGAATGAAGCTACATATGAACCAGCAATCCCACTACTGGGCATATACCCAGAGAAAACCATAACTTTAAAAAAAGATATATTCACTCCATTGTTTATTGCAGCACTATTTACAATAGCCAGGACGTGGAAGAAACTTAAATGTCCATCAACAGAAGAACAGATGAAGAAGATGTAGTACAAAGACACAATGGAATATTACTCAGCCATAAAAAGGAACGAAATGGAGTCATTGGCAGAGATGTGGATGGACCTACAGACTGTCACACAGAGTGAATGAAGTCAGAAAGAGAAAAATACTGAATATTAATGCACATATGCACAATCTAGAAAAATAGTAAAGATAACCTTATTTGCAAAGCAGAAACAGAGACACAGATACAGAGAACAAACTTGGTATGGATACCAAGGGGACGGGGGTGGTGGTGTGATGAATTGGGAAGTTGGGATTGACATACATACACTATTGATACTGTGCATAAAACAGATAACTTATGAGAACCTACTGTGTAGCACAGGGAACCTTACTTGTATGGATATCCATAGCTGATTCACTGTGCTATACAGCAGAACCTGACACAGCGGTGTAAAGCCACCAATTTAAAAAAATAAAAGGAACGACTTTAGAGGCGAGAGTGGCTTCTCACAGCTCAGCCCCTGTGACTCCCCTAGCAGGCTGGAGAAGCCACAGAAATAAGTGCATCAAACTCCCTGTAGATTCTGCTTTACTTCATGGTGAAGAGTTGACAAACAAGTTCATAAACATATGATAGAGTATATACACAAATGTGAGTTCATGATTAAAATAAGTAGATATTTTCATGGGAGGCATGGAGGATATGGTGGCATGCCACTCAGATGCCCTCATGGGGACCACCCGCCACCCCCAATCTCCTTTCACCAAGAATTCGGGGTGCTGAGGACACCTCCCTCTTTGGGAACAGTCTCAGCCGACCAGACAGAACTGCCTCCTCTCCCAGGGCCGCACCCCCCTCACACCCCACAGCCACTTCCAGTGACCAGCTGATGTAGGGGGACAAAGGCCAGGCAACCCTACAGGGTCAGACTTCCCCACTGGGCAGCTGTGCTACAGCTCAGCTCCTCCTCTGCCTGGTTCCTGCCCCCCGTCGTATCCCCCTGAATCCCTGCCCCAGGCACTGGTCCCTAAAGCATCCCTGTTAACTCCTGCACACACGCCTCAGAGTCTGCTCCAGGGAACTAGACCAGGACAGCTCCCGCAGGACACATTCCTAGACAAAGTCCTGCCACCTTCCCTGGCCGTTCTCATATCTTCTCCCTCCCACCTCAGAGCGGGGAGCATATTGGAGAAGATGGGGGCTCAGGGGGACTCTGGACTAAGCTCCCTGTGGCTGGGGGGGAGCCCCCAGGGAGAGCTCTGGGCAAGGACCCCTGAGACCCAGATGCCTGTTCCATTTCTGTCTTTGTTCTTTCTGGACTCCAGGCAGGTCACCTCATTTCTGTCTGCCTCGGTGTCTCCGTCTGCAAAATGAAGCACTCGCTCAGACAGTGTAGATGAAGCAGATGGATCTCCCAGTGGGCAGACGTGACCCACAGGCACGCTGGCTTGACTAGTATTGAGTTTGAAAAAAAGAGGAATACTTGCTGGTTCTAAAGCTGGGTGTCTCACGCTTGTGAGACAAAATTCCCATTTGTTTTAATCATGAAATCACATTTGTGTGTATACTCTGTAATATATTTATGAACTGGCTACGAAAAGTGGTTTTGACTCCTCACCATGATGTGAAGTAGAATCTACAGGGAACCTCCAGGCTTTCAGCTTCTTTCCAACAGTTGGGAGATTTCTCACACCATTGTTTCTCCTCGGCTTTAGATGGTGTGGTGGAGGTTTCCTTCAGACCCCAGCCTGGTTTGTTTATTGTCATTTAGTTGCTAAGTCCTGTCTGACTCTTTGTGACCCCATGGACTGTAGCCTGCCAGGCTCCTCTGTCCATGGGATTTCCCAGTCAAGAATACTAGAGTGGGTTGCCATTTCCTTCTCCACACAATCCTCCTGACTCAGGACTGAACCCACATCTTCTATGGTGCAGATGGATTCTTTATTACTGACCCACCAGGGAAGCCCTTGGCCAGTAGCTTCCTGATTGCTATGAACTGAATGTTTGTGTCCTCCTCAAGTTCAAATGTTGAAGCCTAAGGGAGGCCTTCGGGAGGAGATTAGGTCACAGGGCAAATCCCTCACAAATGGGATGAGTGCCTATATGAGGAGGACTCAGACAGCTCTCGAGTCCCTCCTGCCAAGTCTGAGGACGGTCATCTGTGAGTCAGGAAGCAGGTCCCCCTGAACAGACACCGAATCTGCTGGCACCCGGACCATGGACACCCCAGCCTCTAGAACTGAGAAAGCGAGATTGCTGATATTTATAAGCCGCCCCCCCCCACCACCATCTACGGTATTCCTGAATGGACTAAGACACTCCCTGATTGTTGGAAACGGAAAGAAAAGAAGATGATCTTTGTGCCTCAAGGAAGTGAGTCGAGTTGCTATGATGCTCAAAATTCAGAGAGACAGCAGAAGTGTGAAATGAACCTGCATTTCAGGAATGGGGTACTCACGGGTGTGTCATGCGTCTAAAGTTGTCGAAGGGACCCTGGATGCGCTGCCTCAGCTCCTGTGCCCAGCGGAGGCCCCCAGCCACAGTGGGCATGTTCTTGTGCACGGAGGAGAACCCTGGGGACAGGGCACAGCAGACTGAAGTGCGGCTCTCGCCCTGAGCCCCGCTCTGCCCACGAGCAACCCCCTGTATCATGGGAGTGGTCCCATACACCATAGGGATGGCCCCAGACATCACAGGGATAGCCCCACGTAAAGCTGAGGCCAACAGAATTTCTGGATGACTTCCTCAGGGAACTCCATCCTTAATGACCTTACAGTGAAACCTGTTTATAGATAGAGTGGTCCTGTTACTCCAGTACTTAAAACTTTTGAAAATTTCCCATTGCCTAAATAATGAACTCTGGATTCCCTAATAGGGTGCTCAGAGAACTTCATGACCTGGTCCCAAACTCAATGGCTGACCTGATCTCCCTGTATACACCTCGTTTGGCTACGGGCAGGTCCGACTAGTCACCTTCCACAGTCCCCCATCCAAGTCTCCTGGCAGCAAGCTTACCATGCTCTGCCTCCTCCTGGACACGCTGACTGTGGATCAGCCTCACGGCATCCAGATCCTCACTGAACATGCGGATGAGCACCAGGTATCTTTCAGAGGCATCCCGTGCTACCACTGGTCTCTCCAGGAGGCTTCCTGCTATGTCCAGCAGCTGCAAAAGAGGCAGAGGAAGATGGGGAAATGTCACAGACCCAACCTTTCCATCGTTACATTAATCCTCTAGCCCAGTTTTTTCCTTCATACGTCTGCCCTCCAAGGTAAGAGGGTCATGGATGGACAATTAAGAATCAGCAGCAGAAAAAAAAAAGAATTGGCAGATATTCATAGCCTGTCCATCTCACCTTTGTTTCTGAAGGAGGGATCCCTGCGTGCTGAATGACCTACTGGACCCTCCTCTCGTGTTGTGAGAAGCTGAGTAGAGGGTAACACAAAGAGAAAATGAAGGCGTCAGAAAGAGTAAGCTGATATACATCCTAAAGGCCTGATGCAGAGATGGAGGGTGATGATGGAGAAGAAACAAGAAGCTAAGTGGGCTGGCTGTTGGGGAGAATCAGGAGGGCTAAAATTTGAGAGTGGGGGCAAGAAAAGAATTTCAGAGAGCAGTTGCCCCCAGAAGGCAATGGTTTCGAGGACACTTTGAAGATGCTTTCTGTGCATCATGACTGTTGAGTAGAGGGTAACACAAAGAGAAAATGAAGGCGTCAGAAAGAGTAAGCTGATATACATCCTAAAGGCCTGATGCAGAGATGGAGGGTGATGATGGAGAAGAAACAAGAAGCTAAGTGGGCTGGCTGTTGGGGAGAATCAGGAGGGCTAAAATTTGAGAGTGGGGGCAAGAAAAGAATTTCAGAGAGCAGTTGCCCCCAGAAGGCAATGGTTTCGAGGACACTTTGAAGATGCTTTCTGTGCATCATGACTGTCCTGCCCCCTTGGTGGGAACAGCGGGATCAAAAGGCTAAAATGCTTTTCGTCATCTCCTGGTTGCTACACTGTTTCTCTGATTGTGATGATGCCCTGAGACAAGGTCAGGGCAAAGTGGATGAGTTCAGTTGTGTTTAAGATACTAGGATCACCCTGCTTTCCAACCCCAAATCACCCAGATCCCAGGAGACAGCAGAAAGGAGCTCTCCCTCCATAGAGGCATAAGCAAGCAGTTTTCACTGAGTTCTGGCTCAAACATCCTGTTGGGAGGGGTGGGCCAAGGGGACCACTGCAGCCAACCTGCACCGTCCAGCTTGGGTTCTCTGACCCGGACATACTGCTTTGGGTCATATCCCCTGAGGCACACCTAGTGGTCAGACGGTCTTACAGCAGTAACGGGGTATCTGGACTCAGGGATCTCTCAGTCCCTACACAACATGAAAAGGCACTTCTTTGCATGAAGTTATGAACACAGGCGCTCTTGTTTGGGCTAAAGGAGGAAGGAAGGGCTTTGGTTTCTTGTTGGTGAGATGACTCCAAAGAGAAAAACCAAGCAGGCAGAAGGGACTGAATGGCTACAGTTCTCCTACAAGGTCCATAGGCTGGGCAGGGAGCTTGTCGAGAAGAGGAGTCAGAGCCCAGAGAAAAAGGGTCTGCTTCTGTGAGAGTCCTTTGAGACTCCGGGTGTGAGCAATGCTGCTTCAGGACCTGGTAGTAAAGGGTGTGCAAAGGCTTTTCTCTGTTTCTGCCCAGAATCTTGCTCCATCACGATGGGCAAGGACTGGAGTTTTGGAAACCCAGAGAAACATGCCCTTGCATAAACAGAAATGCTGTCATGGTGGGGATCATCAGGACAGCAATAATAAGATCCCGAGAGCACCTTCCTGGGCAGAGGACATTTTGAAGGGAGACTGTAGACAAAGGCATTGTAGACAAAGACCATGTCAAAGACAGCGCAACTTGAGAGTACATGTGAGACCCTTGAAGACATCTTGAAATTCGTGGTGCACAGGGATTTACCAAAGAGATGGGGCTGGACATCCTCAAGGTAGAAATGGGGTTCCAGCGTCACCAGTTACCTGAGTGGTAACATCCCAATTAGCCCAATTAGTGCTAAGTCACTTCAGTTGTGTGCAACTCTCTGCGACCCTACGGACCATAGCCTGCCAGGCTCCTCCATCCATGGGATTCTCCAGGCAAGAATATTGGAATGGGTTGCCATGCCCTCCTCCATGGTATCTTCCTGACCCAGGGATTGAACCTGTGTCTCTTACATCTCCTGCATTGGCAGGCGGGGTTTTTACCACTAACTTACCACTAACTTACCACTACATGGGAAGTCCATGGGAGTAATGATTATGACATAATGGCAAATTTTATTATTCTTATTATTTCATATAAGCCTTTCTCTTGAAAATAAATAGTTGGAGAAATTCTAAAATGCTTCCTATGTGAGTTATGGAGTAACAGGTATGTAATACATATGTATATTCTTGAATGAATTAAATATACATGTATCCAGTGTTCTAGAACATCATGGACTCAGTATCGTGGGTTTAAGCCTCTTCTGTGATTATCCCATCAGTTATCCAGTCTATGTTTGGACATGTTCAGTGCCTGAAAACTTAACTACCTCTCAAGGAAGTTTATTCCATCTTTAAATAGCATTAGCAGAGATCTGTTTCTTCTTTTGAGCCAAACTCTGCCTCCTTGTAACCTGATTAGTCCTGGTTCTAATCATTCAGGCTTTATAGAGTAAGTTTCTTCATAGTTTATGGAAGACCTGCTCTGTTTCCCTAAGCCTTCAGTCTCAGGATCTAGACTGCTCATTTCTGTAGTCATTTATCTACTCATCATCCTGAACTTCCTCCCGCACATTCCTGCTCCATCTGATCTGGGCAACAAAGGGCAAGGGTCCACATCTTCTTATTCTATTCATGCTTCAGTGGTTTGCTCCAGCCTGAAGTGACCTGATAGCAGCAGTCAAAACAGCCCTGGTGACCACAGCAGGCTTCTTCACTTTTAATAGGCACCCAGGTTACAGGCAAGGCCCAAAGACACCAATCCAGAAGAAATTCAATTACAAGGTATTTTTACATCATCAAGTTTACAGAAAAGCCTGAGCCATCAACTTGAGAAGCCCAGTTTTGCAGGCTCCAGGCTCACTCGCCCTGGGACACCCACAGTACTGCTTCTACTAGACCAACAGCAACGATTCCTCTCTGCGGGAACAAAACAGTTGGAAGTGTATGCTTATCCCTGTCTGAGAGGGCAGGGAGAGCGCAGCACTGGTGGGGAAGGAGGGGGTAGCTCCTCCTCCCGTACAAACCTTGAAGGCGTGCTCCAAGCCAGGGGCGTCATCGAAGGCCTGAATAAAGACAGTCCCCAGCCTCCTGTCAAGGTCTTCTACTCTCTGATTAAAGTCAGAGATGTCCTTTTCAAATTCCTGAAGAGACAGCAAATGGACATAAAAAAACATGATTTTCTGAAGGACATTTCTGAATGCTTTTTCCTATTAATCTGTCACACCAAGGATATATTTTGATTTTCTACAGTTCACTATGGTGTGCCTCAGTGTTTATCCACATAGACAGTTGCCCTATTATTGCAGCATTTTTCTCCTAGACTCTCTAGTATTAGCGTGTGTTAGTCACTCAGTTTGAAGAAGACAATGGCACCCTACTCCAGTACTCTTGCCTGGAAAATGCCATGGACGGAGGAGCCTGGAAGGCTGCAGTCCATGGGGTCGCTGAGGGTCGGACACGACTGAGCGACTTCACTTTCACTTTTCACTTTCTTGCATTGGAGAAGGAAATGGCAACCCACTCCAGTGTTCTTGCCTGGAGAATCCCAGGGACGGGGGAGCCTGGTGGGCTGCCGTCTATGGGGTCGCACAGAGTCAGACACGACTGAAGCGACTTAGCAGCAGCAGCAGCAGCAGTCACTCAGTTGTGTCCGACCCTTTGCAACCCCCATGGACTGTAGTCTTCCAGGCTCCTCTGTTCATGGAATTCTCCAGGAAAGAATAACAGAGTGGGTTAGCCATCCGTTCTCCAGGGGATCTTCCTGACCCAAGGATTGATCGAACCCACATCTCCTGCATTGCAGGTA
Organism: Cephalophus harveyi; assembly: GCA_006410635.1. Taxonomy (NCBI): domain Eukaryota; kingdom Metazoa; phylum Chordata; class Mammalia; order Artiodactyla; family Bovidae; genus Cephalophus; species Cephalophus harveyi. The sequence continues at coordinate 706,074 of SJYT01013420.1, read as the reverse complement.
GATTCTTTACTGTCTGAGTCACTCAAGGCAGAATGGTAAAGAGTCGGAGGTGAGGCTGGTACCCTGTCCCTCTCTCTGTGTCCCCACTTACGGCTCCTGCAGCCCCTTCTCTCTCACCTGCGGCACCAGCTCAGGCCACCCTGAAAGCCACCTTGGCAGCAACAGCCCCAGCAATGGGGCTACTTCATCACTGCCCCCGACTTCCCTTCCTCCCTCAAGTGAAAATCCTGTTCTTTTCAGTGTAAACAAACTGATATGGCTATTAGGAGAAAAGTAAGCTAATTTAACAACTATACACTATTTCTTCTAACTACACTTAATTGCTTAAGACAGCAGCTAGCCATTGTCCCCACGGTCGCCAAATTTAGCAAATAAAATTACAGGACGCCCGTTAAATTTAAATTTCAGATCAACAAAGATTTTTTTTTTAGTATAAGCCTGTCCCAATTAACTGTATTTTATTCAGCAACACAGAGCCCGCTCTTTCTTCGAATGTAGCAATTTTCAGAGAACATTGATTTTTCAGAGAAACAGCTCTAATTTGTGAAATTATTATCTCTTATTATTGCTTTACAATAGCTATGCACACTTTTATGAAAAGATAAAGAAAAGTAGGAAAACACAGTAGTATTTCTCTACTTCCCAAACCCAACCATACTACCACTGGAGCACACTTCTCTATGTACAGGATTTTGTTTTGTATTGTTTTATCACATGGTAGAAAACATACAGTATAGATCCTGCTTTGTATGCCAACTTTTTTTCTACTTTAAACTACCAGAACTTTTAGAAAGTTCCATTTCCTGGGTTTGGCCAGCTAAGATTCCCCTAGGCAATGGAAGGGGGCTCCCAGGTGGCTCAGTGGTAAAGAATCCACCTGCCAATGCAGGAGATGAGGGTTCCGTCCTTGGTCAGGAAGATCCCCTGGAGGAGAAAATGGCAACCCGCTCGAGTATTCTTGCCTGGAGAATCCCAAGGACAGAGGAGCCTGGTGGGATACAGTCCCTGGGACTGCAGTCAGACACACTTGATGACTGAGCAGGAACGCAGACACTGGAAGGTGCTCAGAGCAGGTTCTTGTTCAACTGCTCTTCCCTTTTCCCTAAAATACGCTATAATTCCTTCTCCAGTAATTCAGCCATTCCCTTCTCGGGGAACTCCATTCCCCGTTTCTGTATTGACCCTTTTGCTTCTTTTGGTTCCTGCAGTCTTGGACTCACTGGTCTCAGCTCTCCTGCACTACAGGTGGGATGTGTCCTGATCCTGGAAAATGCAATGTTGGCCCTTGCCTCATCCTGAGGTCTGTCTTGGGAACTAGACTCTGATCAGGAAACGGGGCTACTGCATCACTTACTCCTCTGCGGGCCACTAACGAAATCCTGCCTGGGTGTGCCTGGCCTTCACACAGCAGGTGCTGCTCAAGGCTTAAAGCTTTGGGAGTTGCAGAGTGGCTGCAGCCTCCACCATCACCCCATCTCCATCTCAGCATCTCTGAAACCCTGGGTGTCTTCAGTCCGAAGAAGTCAGCAGTTGGAAAACACCCTCCCCTGACTTCCTTCCTGACACAAAGGATAATTAAGCGTGGTCTCTGCTGATAAAACCATGGGGACCACAGAGCCAAATAAAATGCACAGGGGAAATGCAAGCAAATACCCAGGCTAGAGGCTGCAGGCATCTGAGAAAAAGAGACAAAGCTTGCAAGGTGGCCCTTCCAAGCCCTACCATGCTTTGGAGATCCAAGCAGTCGTAGGAAGACTCTGAGAAGACCCTGTACATCTCTTGAAATTCGGTGTACATCTGCTGGGCCTGCTGGCTCAAGGCACTCCCTCTGATACCACTGAACTCAAGCTTTTCCAGTTTGTGGAAATCCAAAGTTGTCTTCAGAAGATCCTGTGAAGACAATTTGCAATGGAATTAATATAACGAGGATGACAACAACAGTGGATGATGCGCAAATTGGTACAGGAAGGGCTGGAAATTATATGGGGGTGGCGGTTGCTTAGGAAAACGTGAAGCCTGATTAGATTTGTAACCTTATTATTAGATTGGGCTGATATAAATAACTCTTGGTGACATGCGATAACAAAGAGAAAATTCCAATAAGTAAAATTTACTCTCACACAAAAACCAAATTTATTCTTCAACCTCTTTCTGTGTTCTCTCACAAATAATAAAATACAATAACAACACTATTTACATGGCCGGTGGCTTTATTCCCATTTAAGAAACCAATTTTAAATGGACCATGTTGTATGGTTCCAGAACAATAGCTATCTTGGAAAGTACTAACCGGAAAGTGGATCCTCTGAGTAGTCTTGAGGACAAGCTCAGAGGTGGTGCCAACATTCTCAGCAACGACTTCTGCCAAAAAAAGACATCTGCGGGGTGCCCTTGCTGAGCATACCTGGGACTGTAGACCCTGTAGTCGGCTGGGTGTTGGTGGGTGATGACCCGACATCTTTGTATTGGGATAACAACAGTGAGAGTGAATCAAGTCAGTGTTGGGATAACAACAGTGAGAGTGAGTCAAGTCAGTGTAGGCTCAGGATGGCACCCAGTAAACAGGCAGTGAGTATGTGTTACTGTCACCACTGACGTGGCAGTTCCCAGCAGGGCTCTGGATCAAGTAACAGGTGACAATACAACCTAGAGCCCTGGGTGGGGGTGGGGGGGCAGTGATGCTGCTTGAGTCCATCGAGGACGCTTCACTTCTTATAAGATAGGAACCTTCAGAACACATCTAACTCTGCATCTAACTGATCTATCACAACTACCCATTGAAAATCACAAAGTCTCTAAATCAAGGCATTCTTCCTGCTATACCTTCCAATCTGTGTGCTTAGCTCTTCAGTAGCAAAGAGGGAGATTGGGGTACCTTTGTGCCATTTTGGCAAACATGTGACATGGATCCCTGGGAGGCGGTCCTTCACCCTGAGGAGATTTGAAGGGCAAGAAGAGGGAAAGGTGACCCAAGACTGGAAACCCAGCAGGTCCTGATATCATTCCAGGGAATGCCCATATCACTGGCCACTGCTCTGTGCTAACCCATCAGGATAGCAGGGGGCAGCCCATCTCTTGCTTCTCACCAAGACACCAAGCCCAGCAGCAGAGACAGAGGCACCAGGAAGTTGTAAGAAGTGGCTGACTTTTCCTGCATTTTCAGGTGGGTACCCATCCTTGCCAGAGAAGGCAATGGGATCCCACTCCAGTACTCTTGCCTGGAAAATCCCATGGATGGAGGAGCCTGGTAGGCTGCAATCCATGGGGTCGCTGAGTCAGACACGACTGAGCGACTTCACTTTCACTTTTCACTTTCATGCATTGGAGAAGGAAATGACAACCCACTCCAGTGTTCTTGCCTGGAGAATCCCAGGGATGGCAGAGCCCAATGGGCTGCCGTCTGTGGGGTCGCACAGAGTCGGACACGACTGAAGTGACTTAGCAGCAGCAGCAACCCATCCTTGAAGCCATGGACAGCCATCTAAGTCCCCTTTTTTCTCAGCTATGCAGAATACTTCATGAGAAACACTGGGCTGGATGAAGCACAAGCTGGAATCAAAGATTGCTAGAGAAATACCAATAAACTCAGATATGCAGATGACACGACACTTAACGGCAGAAAGCGAAGAAGAACTAAAGGGCCTCTTGATGAAAGTGAAAGAAGAGTGTGAAAAAGTTGGCTTAAAACTCAATATTCAGAAACCTAAGATTATGGCATCTGGTCCCATCACTTCATGCCAAATAAATGGGGAAACAATGGAAACAGTGACAGGCTTTATTTTGCTGCTGCTGCTGCTAAGTCGCTTTAGATGTGTCCGACTCTGTGAGACCCCATAGACAGCAGCCCACCAGGGTCCTCTGTCCCTGGGATTCTACATGCAAGAATACTGGAGTGGGTTGCCATTTCCTTCTCCAATGCATGAAAGTGAAAAGTGAAAGTGAAGTTGCTCAGTCGTGCCCAACTCTTAGCGACCCCATGGACTGCAGCCTACCAGGCTCCTCCGTCCATGGGATTTTCCAGGCAAGCGTACTGGGCTCCAAAATCACTGCAGATGGTGACTGCAGCCATGAAATTAAAAGAGGCTTGCTCCTTGGAAGAAAAGCTATGACCAACCTAGACAGCATATTAAAAAGCAGAGACATTACTTTGCCAACAAAGTTCCATCTAGTCAAAGCTATGGTTTTTCCAGTAGTCACGTATGGATGTGAGAGTTGGACTAAAAAGAAAGCTGAGCACTGAAGAATTGATGCTTTTGAACTGTAGTGTTGGAGAAGACTCTTGAGAGTCCCTTGGACAGCAAAGAGATCCAACCAGTCCATCCTAAAGGAAATCAGTCCTGAATGTTCATTGGAAGGACTGATGCTGAAGCTCCAATACTTTGGCCACCTGATGCAAAGAACTGACTCATATGAAAAGACTCTGATGCTGCGAAAGACTGAAGGCAGGAGGAGAAGGGGACGACAGAGGATAAAATGGTTGGATGGCATCACCAACTCAATGGATATGAGTTTCGGTAGACTCCAGTGATGGACAGGAAGGCCTGGAATGCTACAGTCCGTGGGGTCGCAAAGATTTGGACACGACTGAGTGACTGAACTGAACTGAACTAAACTGATGAGCCGGGGGCTGAACTGGGAGAAAGGAGGAGGAAGAAAGAGCCAACTGAAGGAAGATGTATACCCAAACCAGGAGATCCTGCCAAAGATGGGGAAAGGGGGTAGGCTTTATTTAAACACACATTGACTTTGTATGCAGGGAGGAAACAGCAATCAGTTCAGTTCAGTTCAGTCGCTCAGTCATGTCCAACTCTTTGCGACCCCATGAATCGCAGCACACCAGGCCTCCCTGTCCATCACCATCTCTCGGAGTTCACTCAGACTCATAATTTGAGTCATTCTGATAGGAGAAATGTACTGTGTTTGTGCTGTGGAATGTCTTGTGGGTACCCATTTTTCATGGGTTTGTGGATGTTAATTTTAATTTTTAGGAGGTATGTTCTAACCATTTTAAAAGACAGATGCATTTCTATGTGTTTGATTATGTCAGAAAACTAGATGATAATTTTGTTATATTTTATTTCTCAAGAATTCTTGAAGCACAGTCCTGGGTGGTCACTGAAAGTTGTTTCATTTTCAATCTAACAGGTAAATCATAGATATTGTTGTTTAGTCACTAAGTGATGTCTGACTCTTCTGTGACACCATGGACTGTAGCCTGCCAGTCTCCTCTGTCCATGGGAATTTCCCAGGCAAGAATACTGGAGTGGGTTGCCACTTCCTTTTCCAGAGGACCTTCCAGACCCAGTGTTCAAACGTGCATCTCCTGCATTGACAAGCAGGTTCTTTACCACTGAGAGACCAGGCAAGCCCCAAAAGAATACTTAATCATTCTACTTTTGGAGAAACTCTGGTCACTAGAAACAATGGATATTTACGTTGCTTAACAAACACGTGATGGGCAATACATTTATTTAGGGTTCAGTTCAAGGTCTTAATTCTTTCCTTACCCCTCCCCCAAATAAAAGAGACTCTTACCCTACTTTTCTCCTTCCCTCTGTATGCCCTTCTCCTGCATAAACTTTTCTTCAGAAGTCTTATTCACTCTCTGGCATTATAATATACTATCTGGGATTATATTATATTGCTTATTTCCTATCCACCTTTATCAGTAGGTTGTAAACACCCCAGAGATCCCACTGTATCTTTCATCCCTGGAAGAGTCCCAGATGCTGAAGAAATATTTGTTGAATGAAGGAAGACATCATCTTTGACCTTGGACTTACTGACAGGACCTCCAGGAGAGGTGACAGGGTGGTAGAGACTCTAGGAACATTGGACTCAGAGCAACTGGATAAAATAAAGAGAATTAAGACAAGAACAGAGGATAAGGAAGCAAGGCAAAACTGTGCCTTTGAACGTTTGATGAGCTGTGGTCAAGTGCAAGGCAGAACCTTGCATGGCCCTGAGCTGAGGGCAGAACTAAGGAAAGTGAGTGAAAAGGACAAAGCAGAAGATTTGGGGTCAACCTGTAGGTTGAGCTTACAAAATTTCTGATTTTTGACCATATTGACCTGTAAGAAACGGCAGTTTCGTGTGGTTCTACTCCATGAAACAGAACCATCTCATGCCTGGAAAGGTCCAGCCATACACTGGGCTGCTAAGAGAGGTGGTAAGCTCCCCAGATCTGCGTGTATTTCACAGCTCTTTTCTTTTCTGCTGCACCATGCAACATGTGGGCTTCCCAGGTGGTGCCAGTGGTAAAGAACCTTCCTGACAACATAAGTAGATGTAAGAGATGTGGGTTTGATCCCTGGGTCGGGAAGATCCCCTGGAGGAGGAAATGGTAACCCACTCCAGTATTCTTACCTGGAGAATCCCATGGACAGAGAGAAGCCTGGAGAGCTGCAGTCCCTAGGGTTGCACAGAGCTGGACATGGCTGAAGCGACTTAGCATGTAGTATGCGGGATCTTAGTTCCCCAACCAGGGACTGAACCCGTGCCCCCTGCACTGGGAGCTCAGAGTCTTAATCACTGGACTGCCAGGGAAGTCCCTCTGGTTGGATTTTGAAAGTCTAATGTCATGTCACAGAGGTATCATAAAGAAGATTCCTGCATCAGGCAGGAAGTTGAATCACAATCATAGAAACAGACTTATAGAAATCATGGTGACTATATCTTTGATTCTTAAAATATTCAAATGTAAGCTCTTTCCATTGTTTATATAGAAGTCCTCACAAAACAGATAAAAGGCCATTTAAACCCATGAGAAATTTAGATTAAATTTTAAAAATATTCATTTTTATCCATCACCATTGTAAACACACAAAATCCATGATGCCATATTCAGGCTGAAAATGTCAAGGTCAGGGGTAGGACACAGGGCATCATGGGAAGAGTGCTGGGGCACAGATCCCTGGGTTCACACAGCCCTGTTCTACCATTCACCAGCTACGTGACTTAAAGCAAGACACTTAATTTTTCTAATCCTCCTTTTCCTGATCTGCAGATGAGTTACAGAGTTACATGGGAAGTGCCTTTGTACAACTTCAATAAACGGTGTGTGTACACGCTAAGTCACTTCAGTCATGTCCAACTCTTTGAAACCCTATGGACTGTAGCCCACTAGGCTCCTCTGTCCATGGAATCCTCCAGGCAAGAATACTGAAGTGGGTTGCCATTTCCTCCTCCAGGGGATCTTTCCTACCCAGGGACTGAACTCGCATCCCCTGTGACTTCTGAATTGCAGGCAGATTCTTTACCTACTGAGCCACTTGGGAAGCCCTCAATAAATGGTGAAAAAATAAAAAAGTTAAAGTGTAGTCACTCAGTCATGTCTGACTCTTTGTGATGCCATGGACTGCACTGGAGTGGGTTGCCATTTCCTTCTCTAAGGGATTTTCCCAACCCAGGGATCCAACCTGGGTCTCTGTATTGCGGGCAGACCATCTGAGCCACCAGGAAGCCTTCAGTGAACGGTAGGTACTGTAATTAATTAGCATCACCTCAATGTCATTAGATCAGGTTGGTGGCTACGAAATGTGCACAGTAGCTGATACTCAGGTGCTCCTTTCCAGGTGGAAGCCACAAAGAGCGAGGGGTCCCGGGCAGCTGGCAGGATTGACTGGGCCCTATTCTTCTGAAAACTGTGCAACCTTTAATGGGGTGATGTGGCCCCACAAACAGCAAGACTGTTCTCAGGAGAGGCCGCGCATCTTAAAAGAAATGTCTTCAGAATTCATTAAGGGCGAACACAAAGCAGACATTCACAGACGAGAATCTCAAAAGGTCATTGGGAAAAAGACTGTTTTCTTTACCTTCTGAAGGCAGTCGACCTTATGCAGCTAATGGTCTCCTACACGACCGAGTGCTCAGGCCTGGCTGAAAGGGAAGCGGCCCAATTAGACCCGAATGAAAGGAGCTGGTGGAGGGGCTGGAGACGTGGAAAGAGCAAGGGAAATGTGGTAGATTAGGTCAGCTTATTACCTAACTGCGTGCTAATCACTGCTCATGGAGCCTCAGCAGGAAAGCATCCCACCTCCGAGAGAATAACAGCTTTATAGCAATTTCATAGTGAAAGAGGTGGGGGTTCTCTCCAAGCTGCTTACTTACTGCATTGTTGGAGGGGAGAGGCTGGGGGTGGAAACACAAACAGGGCAGCTGCAGAATCTGCAATGTTACAGCACAACAAACTGTGTGTGTCTGCATGCACGTATTGCCTGCAGCGTTGTGTACACAGTGCTATGTATGCACGCATGTGTGTGTGGTGAGTGTGTATGTGCAATGTGTGTGTGGTGTATGTAATGCGTGGGTGGTACTGTGTGCCTAAGTGCAGTGTGTGTCTGCATGTGTGAGTGTGGTATGTGTGTGTAGTGTGCTGTGCATATGTGCAGTCTGTGTCTGTATGTGTAGTGTTGTGTGTCTATGAGCAGTGCATCTGTATGTACGAGTGTGGTGTGTATGTGTGTGTATGCATGGTGTGGTGTGCATGTATGTGCAGTGTGTGTCTATATGTATGGTGTGTATCATGTGTGGGTGCGCAGGAAGGCAGGGTGGGGAAACCCACCCAGAGGCATTGGAAGACTTTTCCATTTGATTTTTGACTGTTCCTTTAAATTGCAAAGACCGTATATTCTTTTGGGATTTCCTTAGTAAGGCCCTTTCGTGGAGTGGGAATTATAATTTTACCCAAATGACTTATTCAGGAAAAAAAAGACCAAGAAATCATGTGGTAAAAATAGTGTGTGCAAATACAGAATACAGTGTGTTGGGGCAGAATAAATCACAAAACCAGTGTGGGGCTCTCAAAAGGGAGAAAGGGAGGCAGGGAGGGAGGCAGGGGAACAGATCTTTAATTGCTGGGAGGCGTCTGCGTTTGGTGGAAAGACAGTGCTTGGAACCCTGTACCTTGGGGTATGAATCCCAGCTAAGCCTAGCTGAGCCTATGACTCTGGGCAAGTTCATTTTTGTGTCACATGTAACGGTGCTCTTTTGTTAGAGGTACTGATACCCAGCTCTTTCCAAGGCTGTAAGGCTGCAGCTCTAACACGAGATGGGCTCTTGAAAGAGGTTAATTCTTTCTTGGTCTATTCTTCCTTTCCCTCCCAGGGGTTGGCTCTCTAAGAGATTAGCTGCATCATGGGATGGTGAGAAGGAGGAAGGGGAGAAGGACAAGGTTTGCAGGGAATGCAATTACTCCACATGCCTCTGCAGACAGACCTGCAGGATAGCTCAGCAAGTCAGGACCTCTGGCCAAGTAGTCCTGCCCTCACCTTCATTTAGCAGGTGCCCAGAGGACTGATGCTGAAGCTGAAGCTCCAATGCTTTGACCACTAGATGCAAAGAGTTGACTCATTGGAAAAGACCCTGATGCTGGGAGGGATTGGGGGCAGGAGGAGAAGGGGATGACAGGGGATGAGACGGTTGGATGGCATCACCGACTTGATGGACATGCGTTTGAGCAAGCTCCGGGACATGGTGAAGGACAGGGAAGCCTGGCATGCTGCATGCAGTCCATTTTCGCAGAGTCGGACATGACTGAGCAACTGAAGAGCAAAAGAGGGGGAAAATCCACATGCACAATAAAACTTGCTTGTTTCAAAGAGGAGGAAAAAAAAAAAGGCCCAGGCAAATCAGAGGGGAAAATAGAACAATGGAGATTAAAAATCAGCCCTAAATAACCTCACCCTTGTGAGCAGGCAGAGAGGGAAGCGCACTGAAATCATTTTATTAACTTGGCTTCATGTATTTATTAATTGCAACTGCCCATGTTTTAGGGGCTACAAAGTATACAGAAGGGCAAGATGAATAAGGCTGGGTTCATGCTAATTCTTGCTGGAGAGAAGCAGATTAACCCCATCTCAAACAGACATCGATCACAGAGATACACAGAATGTTAACTAAAGGGCGACGTGAAATATGCCCAGAGCATTGAGTGGACCAAAGAAATGGAGGCATCTTGCCTACGAGCAGAGAAGTGAACCAGAGCCAGGGACAGAAAACTTAAGAGGCAAACAGGAGCAGGACCGGGTGACATTCAACTCACCTTCTAATTAAACTGGAGCAACTGCTTTTTGCTTTTTATGCATCTGTGCGTTGATTCAGAAAGAAAAAGCAGCCAGAGAGTGGACTCTTGCAAGGATAATGACTCCAGGGAGGCTAGTGGCCAGGGCCGCTTGTGGTTACCAGATAAACCCAGCAGATTAGGCGCCCAACTTCAGGATAGCTGTCTACATGCAAAGTCACATCATTAACGTGTGTGCAGGGCCCCTGGCTGCAGCCCAGCAGCCTTGCAGAGCTGAGCTTTGCTCCCTGGCTTCCACTGTGAGGACCATCCTCGGGGCTAGGGAGACTGTGAAGGCGGTTGTCTGCCCTGGTCCCCACGGTGGCCAGGGGCAGGCAGGAGCAAGAGAGTCTCTGTCACCTCCAGTTAAAAGAGAGTGAACAGGCTGGTTTTGGAGAGTAGAGGGATGGAATGGAGAAGAAGGAGAAGAGAGGCTGCTCCTCAAGGGCTATAGTGGAAATGGTGCCAAAAACAAAGCATTTAGGAAAAAGCTAGGCATCGATCATTTATACTCTCCGTGATCCCAGAGAAGGATTTAAGGTGCATCTTCATAAGATCTAGGGTCTGGCCTTCTGGCTCATACATTTTCTCTGTCTCTCTTCCCACCTTCACCAGTCTTCGTTTCCCCCAGAGAATTCCTACTCCAGTTTCTAAATTTATTTCCTCTTGAACTTCCCACTTTCTCAGAGGCCCTCTGGGTTAGGATCTCCTCCTTCTTGCTCCCAATATCACACCAATTTTGCTTTTATTGGGCTTCCCTGTAGCTCAGACAGTAAAGAATCTGCTTGCAATGTAGAAGACCTGGGTTTGATTCCTGGGTCAGGAAGATCCCCTGGAGGAGGGCATGGCAACCCACTCCAGTATTGTTGCCTGGAGAATCCCATGGACAGAGGAGCCTGGTGGGCTACAGTCCATGGGGTGGAAAAGAGCTGTACATGGCAGATTGACTAACACACACACTTTGCTTTTATCATGGCACTTAATACACCTCAGTGAAGCTTCAAAATTTTGTTGTCTTCCCATCCCTGGATCTCCTCCATCAGTCTCTGCCTTCTTCATGTCTTCTGGTCTGTGGGCTTCTTACAGGCAAAACTGTACCCAAGCCACCGTCCTGTCCCCGGGGTCCCAGCTCAGAGCCTGGTGCATGGTGCCTAGAGCATGGCAGTGCTGGAACTATGCTTTGGGGGTTGAAGTGAAGAGATTCCGTCTCATCTTCTCTAATCCTCATAATCGCATGGTCTATGCCGTGCGATTATCACTACCTCCTCTCAACACAGCTCTTCTCTTCACCCAAATCTCTGCTGATCATGGATAGAAATGTGCTTCTGATTCCTTCTCCATCTCCTTGGCTACTGTCCTAATCTTGAACTTGACCCTGCATCTCCCAAATTAATTTTAGGATAAGTATGTATTTTATTTTGTCATACCCACTACTCTCCCTGCAAAGTTTCATCAGCAAATACAGAGCTGCAAAGCATGCAAACACATGGTAATCACACTAAATCCTGAAGCGGAAAACAGTCAAAAGAGAAAGGCCCGTGCTTTCTTACTTTGGTCCTTAAACTAACGTTCGCATTGACTTTTAAACAACTGGGGGAGAAGAGTCACGACTGAGCAAAAGCCGTATTTCATTTGTACAGGGATTCGTGCTAGTCTTGGGCTTCCCAGGTGGTGCAAGCGGTAAACAACCCACATGCCAATGCGGGAGACACAGGACACTCAGGTTCAATCCCTGGGCTGGGAAGATCCCCTGGAGGAGGAAATGGCAGCCCACTCCACTATTCTTGTCTGGAGAATCCCACGGACAGAGGAGCCTGGCGGGCTACCATCCATAGGGTCCCAGAGTCAGACACAACTCAAGCAACTTACCACTCATGCTAGTCATGTAGTTTGGGAGCCACCTTGATGGTGGGAAAGTGGAGAAGTTCAAGGTAGTGGCTTTGCGGGCATGGCCAGCTGCATCCAGGTCAGCTCACTGGCCATTTCCCATGAGACCGCTAGCAAGGAGATTATGCATAATTTGCAATCCAACTGAATTTGTCAACTGATTCCTTGAGACTTCTTCCTGAGACTATGATGAGAATTTCCTAAACTCCTACAACTACCATCACATGATGACTATTCTAAGTAAGTTACTGAATCATGGGTTCTTCCAGCCAATGCCAGGCTGATCACCCTGTTGTCTCGGACCTCTTCTTACTCTGCGCTTTGCTGTTTTTCACTTGTTCACTTTTTATTTGGTCGTCCTACCTTTAGGCAGACAGACGTGAAATAAAGAAAAGAAAGGCCAGATGCTGACCTAATGACATAGCCCCGGAATTGCAGATTCACTATAATTCTCTTACTGCATTCTCCATACATAAAATGTAATGAAAATCAGATATAAAAGAAAACTTAATTTCCATTAGAGAATAAAATAGGATTTCCACATAACTTGAAAGGTAGCTATTCTTAAAAATTAATTAATTTAATAAATATTTGTTTCTTCCACATTTTTTTCTTTTTTTGAAATCTTAAATACTACACTTTATTTTAAAAATTGAGGTATAGCTGATTTACAGTGTTGTGTTAGTTTCAGGTGTACAGCTAAGTGATTCATATATATATGCACATATATAGACATACACATATATATACATGTATCTACATACACACACATATGGGAGTGGTCGTTTAGTTGCTCAGTCATATCTGACTCTTTGCATCCCATGGATTGTAGCCCACCAGCTTCCTCTGTCCATGGGACTCTCCAGGCAAGAATACTGGAGTGGTAGCCATTCCCTTCTCCAGGGGATTTTTCTGACCCAGGGATCAAACCTAGGTCTCCTGCATTGCAGGCAGATTCTTCACCAACTGAGCCACCAGGGAAGCCCTGGTGGCTTATATACACACACATATACTTTTCAGATTCCTGTCCCATATATGTTATTACAGAATATTGAGTATAGTTCCTTGTGCTATACAGTAGGTCCTTGCTGATTATCTATGTTACATATAATGGTGTGTATCTGTTACTCCTCAAACTCCCAATTTATCCCTCCCCACCTCTCTTTCCCCTTTGGCAATCATGCTTGTTTTCTATGTCTGTGAGTCTGTTTTTGTGTAGTAAATAAGCTTATTTGTATTATTTATTTAGATTCCACATGTAAGTGATATCATATGGTACTTCTTCTCTGCCTGTCTTACTTCACTCAATACGACACTCTCTAGATCCCTTCATGATGCTGCACGTGACGATATCTCATTCTTTGTTACTGCTGCTACTTTTTGGATCCCTAGGACGCTCCCTCCTGCAAGGCGCCGGAGGACTGACGGGAGGAGAACACTCACCTGCACCACGCCCAGTCGCCCTAGGAAGCCATCCAATCGCACAAAGACCAAGGAGGACTGGAAATCCCACTCGCGGACTTCCTGGTTCTCTTTGAAGTAAGAATGGAGATTCTCCCTTCTGTCCTGAAACAGCTGCTTGAAGCAGCTCAGGGTGTCCACGACCACATGCAGTTTCCTCTGACTTTCTTCCACCTCACTTCTCAGGAGGTCTTCTGGGCAGAGATAAATAGAGGCCTGGAGGGCAGACAGGTGAGTGGCACTAAGCCTGGTTGCAGGTGCAGGATGGCCCTCAACTCTGCCCAGCCTACAGCTCTTCACTGAGCGACTGCCCAGCAAAACTTACCAGAAGCCTCATACAGGAAACATCAGAGCCCATTCTTCAGTCCCACAGAGGGATTGGGACCTGGGTTCCAGCCACAGTCAGTGACTGGCTCAGGGATGGCGAGTGACCAGTCAGAGACAAGGAAACACAGTGCGACTTCTCTTGGGACACCCGGGGCTGGACAGGTATCCTTTCCAGGTTTTTGTTGTGACTCACTGGCTTTCTGGGCTCCCCTAGTGGCTCAGATGGTAAGAATCCACCTGCCAATGCAGGAAACATGGGTTCCATCCCTGATCTGGGAAGATGCCACATGGTGAGAAGCAACTAAGCCAGTGCATCCCAACTATTAAGCCTGTGCTGTAGAGCCCAGGAGCCGCAACTATTGAAGCTGTGTGCCCTAGAGCCTATGCTCCACAGCAAGAGAAGTCACCGCAATGAGAAGCCCATGCACGGCAACTAGAGAGTAGCCCCTCCTCGCTGCAAGAAGAGAAAAAAGCCTGAATGCAGCAGCCAAGACCCAGTGCTGTCAGATAAATATATAAACAAAATCATATATATCTATATAAAGATCCTTAAGGAGGTTGAAATTCACCATCTCTACCCTGTGCCCAAACCCAGGTCCTCCAAAGTACCCCAGCAGGACTGAGAACAGTTTTAGGAGTTACTGGATATGATGATAAAGCAATTCAAGTCTGAGAATGTGTCTGACTGTTTGCAACCCCATGGATTGTAGCCTGCCAGGCTCCTCTGTCCATGGAATTCTCCAGGCAACAATACTGGAGTGGGTATCTATGCCCTTCTCCAGGGGACCTTCCAGATCCACAGTCTCCTGCATTGCAGGTAGATTCTTTACCATCTGAGCCACCAGAGGAGAACCCTTTGGACCCTCATTATTGCTCTGAAAAAAAAGATGCACACTCTACTCTTCTTGAGACTTGGACCATCCAGCCCCTGGGGTAAGGCTGGGGACTGCTGGGTGCCTACCTGCTGGACCAGAAGGTTGCAGATCTCCTGCAGCAGCACTGTGAGCCGCCCAGGGCAGCGGTAAGACTCACACGTGGCCCAGATCAGGCAGACCACGTGCAGCAGGGGCCGCAGCCGGGGCTTCACGTCGGGAAACTCCAGGCTCTCGAGGTCCTCCAGGTGACGGCGCAGTGGCACCAGGTGGGTGTAGATGTCCCGCGCCTCCATCAGAGCTGGAAGGAACGGGAGACAACCCATCACAGAACCAGTTTGAGGCTCACACCCGCCGAGCAGAGCCCTGGGGCCTGGGCTTGAAGGATCAGAAAACAAGTGTTGGGATCTCTTCCTGGGGTGAGGGAGCAGAGAAGCCTGGCCAGCTCTTGTGAGGAAACACTGAAATCAGAAGAGCCTGGGCAGCTGGGAGAGGGGTCTGAGGAGCCTCTCTTACAGAATTCTTGTATCTGGACGGCCTCCTGGACCTCCCAAGCCCAGGCCCTCTGGTGCTGTGTGTGTAGAAAATGCTCGGTGCCTGTTTTCTGGTATTACCTCTGAGATAATATGGGATGGATGACAGAGGATGGGTTTGAAGAGTCAGAAAGATCTGCCTTCAAATGCCGATACATCAAATGTGTGACCTCAGGCATGACTATCCTGTCTGAATCTCAACAACAGGCTGAACAGTCACTCACGTAAAGGGTTCTTGTGAAGGCAGCAAGACAGCTAGCTCAGTGCTTGGACCAAAGGAGGTGGTGCGTGCATGATCACATCTCTAATAAGTATTTGCCAATAAAGAATCTCATTGAGCTCTTACGGAGGACAAGTCACAGGGAATAGAGAAACAGCTCAGGCTGATTGTGGCAAGGCTCTGCTGGTCTTCAAAGCCAGGAAAACCTCCCTCCATTTCCACTGAGTAAAGCCGAGGAAAGAGAGCCTTTTCCATCTGCCATCCTGCAGTGGCCGAGAGGGGAAAGGAGGAAAACCATAGCTCTGGGTGCTAATTCTGCAGAGCCACTTAGAGAGGATGCAAAGGCCCAGAAACGGGTGTTTAGGAAGGCTGGTTCTTTCCTGGACAGGTAACCCAGCACTGTCATGTGACAGCAGATGGTCTTGGGTTATTTTATGTGGATGAAGCTCTGTATTCATCCTAAAAGAAACTCAAAATATATATACTGTTTAGTAAATAGTTTCAATATATCAAACAGCACCCCACTCATAGAAAAACTCATAGAAAATCATGTGAGGTAGCTTCATTATTTCCACTTTGTTAGCAAAGGAATTAGGACCTAGGAACTTTTCTGGTTGTCCAGTGACCAATGGACTTTTGATGAAAGGGGCATGGGTTCAATCCCTGGTCAGGGAACTATGATCCTGCATGCTGCATGGTGCAGCCAAAAAATAACAAATAAATTTATCTAATTTTTTGTAATTTGTTGCATGCTCAGTTGCTTCCGACTCTGCAGGACTCCACAAGAACTGTAGCCCTTCAGGCTCCTCTGTCCATGAGATTCTCCAAGCAAGAACACTGACGTGGTTTGCCATTTCCTCCTTCAGGGGATCTATCTTCCTGACCCAGGGATAGAACCTGCATCTCCTGCATTGGCAGGTGGATTCCTTACCACTTGAGCTAGCAGAGAAGCCCAATAAATAGATAAATAAATAAAACCACTGTACCATCTGATAAAAATTGTTGAAAATTAAAAAAAAAAAATTAAGACCTAAATAACCTGTCTTGAGTCTACCAGTTAATTAGTCAGCCCTTCCCAGCTGAGCAAAAGCAGGATTATACCCAAGTTTATTACATTGAACCCCTGGCTTGATGGTCGTGGGGCTCACTACACATGGGAGTTTGGGGTGTGTACATCAAAGTTTGGGATGTATATCAAGCTTTATACCCCAAATGGAGTTGTGGGAAGGACTATGTGAACCCAATTTTTAAAAGACAGATGTCATGGTAAATCAATCAGAACAGCAATTCTTAAATGGGAGGGTTTGATGGAAGTATCAGAACCACTGGAGGGTGGGGGGTGTCAGACTCCAACAGTCATTCCAAGGAGCACATGCTCAGGCTTTCATCTGTGCCTTGAGGGAAGAGAAACTGACAGCATCACACCACGGGAGCTTCCTTTTCATGTTGTACTTTTTAATAAGAAAAATCTCCTTTAATCATACAAATACACACTCCCCTGATTTTCAAGAGCTCAACACTCGAGGGCTGGCTCATCTACTCCAGGTGCAGTCACCCTGGCTCACAAGGCAGATGAAGAGAGATACAGAGTTAGGCTAACAGCTTTTAAAAAACGCAAATATAGGGAATAGCCTGGTTGCCTAGTGGTTAGGACTCCATGTTTCCACTGCACAGTGCCTGGGTTTGATCCCTGGTTGGGGAACTAAAATCCCACAGGCTGGGCAATGTGGCTAAAAACAAACAAACAAACAAAACAGATTCAAATATAAACCCCAGCTGCACAGAAATATGTGTGGTCTGCTGGTAAATCTTTAACCACAAGCTCTTCTGGGACAAAAGCCTTGATCCCAAAAGCTTTTAGCTAATTTGCCAGTTTCTGGGATGTAAATACTCCTACTCTTCCCACCGTATCTGATCTCAAGCTACTAACTTGATGTCACTGAGTGCTGGGGAGTGGGTGTTGACAAGGATTGCGTGCAATGGGCTCTCATGGGAACCTGAGAGCCTGTTCCACGGCAGCTCCAGAAAGCCTCTGGACTTTACTTCTCTCCCCACATACACATGCTAAGTAGCTTCAGTCGTGTCCACCTCTTTGCAAGCCCATGGGCCAGAGCACTCCAGCCTCTTCTGCCCATGGGATTCTCCAGGCAATACTGCAGTAGGTTGCCCTCCTCTAGGGGGGCAACCTGACCCAGGTTGCCCTCCTCTAGGGGGTCTTCCTGACCCAGGGATAGAACCCATGTCTCTTATGTCTCCTGCACTGGTAAGCAGGTTCTTTACCACTAGTACCACCTAGGAAGCCCTTTTCTCCACACGCTTCTACCCACAAGTATCCTGGACTGGCTGGCAACTGGGCCGCACTGTGCCAACCCTGCCCCCTAGCGGCCATAAGCAGGAACTCCCTACTTGGCCTTCACTCCCCTGGTCTTTTCCTTTCCCAGATACCCTTACTGTTCCCAAGGTTCTTCGCTGCCCAATCAATTGCACTTCAGAAAATCTTGGTCACACACATTTTTCTACGTTCTTTAAACCTCCTTCTTTACTCCCCATGTGCCCACCAATCCAGGACTATATCTTTTCCTCCCCTCTCTTCTGTCCATCTGTGAGCCAAAGAACCACCCTGATCATGACATACAGTATGTCTGTGCAAAGCACATACTATCTGCAGAATAAGGACAAAAACTCTGCAATTAAACTAGAAATGAGGAAAATCAGGTACCAGCTAAAATATTTTTATTCTCTGAAGATCCCAACAAAATTTCTGACCAAGTCTCTACCTGGCAACTATGATCAAAATTCCTCTTATTCCATTATTTGGATTGAGTTATATATTTCAAGGATTTTTATTTTTACAGTGATATTTCTCTGAGACAATTATGATGATATTGTCTTTTTTTTTCTAATTTCTTTTCATTGCCATAATATACTCTTTTGCAAAAAACTTTTAGAAGGCAGGTCTGGGGAACCAAATCTTTTATTACTATTAATCAATGTGAATGACTGTACTCTATTAATCTTTTAATGTGAAAAATATACTTGGGGCTCTAAATAATAAACTCATAAATATGCTTTTATTATGTTTTATTCCAGAGCTTCAAACTTCCGTCCTTGGCATACCCCCTTTATGCTATTTGTCATGACTGCCTACAACCTGTAGTATTACTTCATACCTTTCCCTAATTTGACTCTAATTTTAACCTAAATAAAATCATATAAAATGAAACCATTAAATCTCTATAAAACCATAAATGGAAAACTCGTGTCACATGCCAAAAAAAGGAGTTACCCTTCTGCATATTTTAAAATATGGATGAACCTAGAGTTTGTCATACAGAATGAAGTAAGTCAGAAAAAGAAAAATATCATATACTAACGTATATATAATGGACTCTAGAAAAATGGTATTGATGAACCTATTTGTAGGGCAGGAAATACAGATGGAGATTTAGAGAATGGATTTGT
This sequence comes from Cephalophus harveyi, assembly GCA_006410635.1. NCBI lineage: Eukaryota > Metazoa > Chordata > Mammalia > Artiodactyla > Bovidae > Cephalophus > Cephalophus harveyi. Next base: position 687,252 of record SJYT01013420.1, on the reverse strand, counting down.
GGACACAGTAGGGGAGGGAGAAGGTGGGATGAATTGAGAGTAGCATTGGCATATATACACTGCCATGTGTAAAACAGCTAGGTAGTGGGAAGCTGCTGTCTAACACAGGGAGCTCAGCTGGGTGCTCTGTGATGACCCAGAGGGGTGTGATGGGGAGGAGGATAGGAGGGAGGCTCAAGACGGAGGAGATATATGTATACAAACAGCTGATGCATGTTGTACAGCAGAAACTAACCCAAGGCTATAAAGAAATTATCTTCCAATTTAAAAAATAAATTAATTAAATTTAAAACATAAAAAATAAAATACACCTGCCCAGACATCTACCCCAACTATCTCTCATACTAACAGTGGTAAACAGATCACTTCTGGGGACACTACCTCATTTGAATTGGAGTATAAATTGGGAACAACATTTGATTGCTCTGAGACACAAAACCTCTCAGAAAAGCAATAAACTGGGGCCCCAGTAGGAACCCCATTCCACGCCAGCTCTAGGTGCTGGCAGAGGGCCTCTGGGACGAGAAATTAGGGTCCGGAAGGACCTCAGAGACCAGCTTCTTAAGCCAGCTATTCTCTGTTATAAAGCACAAGTCGGAAACTCCACCACCGGTACTTTTATTCCTTCATCTGCATGGTTTCCAAACCCTACACCATAAGGAAGAGAAGGTGGGACAGGGATCCACCAATGGGCTCTGGACACAGGACACTCCCTCTTTAGCACAGCAAATACACCTTGGCAAGTTTTACATTCTGGACTGACACAGGAGATTGCATTTAAAGAAAGAGCTCTGATAGAGAAAAAGCATTTGAGAATCACTGCTGAGATTAATCTTGCTGCTGCTGCTGCTGCTAAGTCGCTTCAGTCGTGTCCGACTCCGTGCGACCCCATAAACGGCAGCCCATCAGGCTTCCCCGTCCATGGGATTCTCCAGGCAAGAACACTGGAGTGGGTTGCCAGTTCCTTCTCCAAAGCTTGAAAGTGAAAAGTGAAAGTGACATCGCTCAGTCGTGTCCGACTCTTAGCGACCCCATGAACTGCAGCCTACCAGGCTCCTCCATCCATGGGATTTTCCAGGCAAGAGTGCTGGAGTGGGGTGCCAGTGACTTCTCCAGAGATTAACCTTAAATAACATGAGATTGCAAACACCTTTAGAAGCTTATTTCAGCCTACAATACCCAAGAGCCGGTAGGAGGTTTGAGAGGAGAAAGAAGCGAAGTGCACTGATGAGGGGAGAGGGAACCCTGAAAGGATTTACCTACTTCTAAGTATAGACTCTGCTGGATTTGCAGTTTTGACAAGGGCCGATCTTGTCTGGTGCTCAGATGAGCAGGAAACTGCAGTCCCATCTGACACAAGTAGGAACAGAAAAAGCAGAATGGAGGTAGAAATGGAACAGAGACTTTCCAAGAAGCTAGGGGTGGAAGGACATGAATTCCAGAGGTGAGGGATTATGATTTATAGTAAGCAAAGAAGTCACACTTACATCCTCTCCCAGAAGCCCAGGGAAGCAGGCGGCAAGTGTATGCATTACATGCAAAAGCTCAGAGAGGTTAGGTGACTCTGCCAGGGTCTCAAAGCTCTGGAAATGCAAATAGAGCACAGGGTAGCTACTTTCCTGCTTCTAGGTTTGGTATTCTTGCCGATGTGCTAAACCATCTCAGGTCGGAGGGCTGCGAGGACTGGAAGCTGCTGAAATCAGAGAGGAAGATAATCCGGCACTAAATAAGAAGGTTGAGTGTGTGTATGGAAATACTTGTGGATCCTCACCTGCTCCAATGTCTCGGAACATGGCTTGGAAAGCTGGAAAGTAGCTGCTCTGAAGCTTGTCCAGAAGTCCCACCATGCCCCTCCTCTTTATCATTCTCAGCTGATTATAAATGTATTCCAGATCTTCACACCTGCAACACCAGGAGAAGCGTCAGTCCAGAACAACATCAGGAAACACAATCATGCCGCTATGACTGGCCTTCAGATAGACGGAGAGAGGAGGTCTGCCTCAGGGTGCTTCCGCAGAGGCCATGCTCTAATCCAAAGAGCCGGGGCCTCTGTTCCCAGAATAGCAAGGGCAGGAGCCTCAGTCTGGACACAGGTTCAAAGGAGCAGCTGCAGGAGGTAACAGCAGGGAACACTGCTGACCATCTGGTAGCTCAGATGCTCAGCAGCTGGAGGTCATTAGCTCTCACAGTGAGGTTTTGGGTGGGGTGAGAGAAGTGTTGTCAGAGCAAGGCTGCTGGAGAAAGGCCCCACAGTAGGTCAGCAGAGTGGTCAGGAAACCAGACAAGAGGATGGAGCATCTCAGCATGGGATGCAAACGGGGCTGGAGCCCTACTGGTATCCCTGGTCACGTGACATGCAAGGACAAGGCGGTCCCCCCTCACACATCAGTCTGTCTCCTTTTGAGAAGATTAATCAGCACAGCGATAAATAGGAGCAGGGAAATGGGGAGGAAGAGGGGGGATAATCAGGTCTTGCTGGAACCTGTGGGTCTGGGATACCATGGGTGATGGACTTTCAGCCCTCCTAATGACCGCCTGGAATCTAAGAGACAGTGTTCAGCGGTGTACTGCCAAAACCCCTCTCTTCCTTTAAATCCTACAGAAAAAAGAAAAAGTGTGCATACTGACTGCCCAAGGAGAGGGAGCAGACAAGTAGAAGAAAATGTGTTAAGCGAGTTCATTAACTTTACACGTGGCTGAAAGCGCCTTTGAAGAAACGTCAGAAGATACACCGACTGCAGCTCAAGAAACGAGGCGTGACCGTTGAACCTTGGTGAAAGTGTCGCCTCCCAGTACACAGAAGAGCTGCCTTGACCCAAATGACACTAAGCTGTTGGCTCCAGGGCTGATGAGCGACACCTGGGGGTGGGACCGGACTCAGGAGCCGCCTCCCCCAGCCCATTTCTACTGTGAGGCATCTGCTCCCAGGGTCCCAGTCTGGACCCACCTGGTCCTCCAGAACTCCAGCTCCACCTTTGGGGCAGGGCTTTCCCCCTGGAGGAGCGGCTGCGAAGACTCTCTCTTGAGCACCAGCTGGATTTGGTGGCTCCACTGGATCACTGCAGACTCAATGGCGTAGATGACGGACTTGTCCGTAGAATCCAAGCTGCGAAAGAGACAAGTCTCCTGGGATGCAGGGAAGAGCTTAACTCTGTGTGCTATGTCACTTCAGTCGTGCTCGACCCTTTGTGACCTCATGGACAGGGGGGTCCTGTTCCTCGCCAGGCTCCTCTGTCCGTTGGAATTCTCCAGGCAAGAATACTGGATTGGGTAGCCATTCCCTTCTCTATAGGATCTTCGGGACCCAGGGACTAATGCGGGTCTCTCATACCGCAGGCGGATTCTTTACCATCTGAGCCACCAGGGAAGCCCCAACCCTTACTTGAATCCCACCAATGCCAGCCAGCTCCCTGCTTGATGAGGCAGTGCATTCTTTGGGAAGATCAGCTGTCCTTGGGAAAGAGTTTGTCTCTACCCAGGACCAGGTCATCTCCCTGCCAGTCCCTCATCTGATCTCAGTTCTGACCGACTCAGCAAGAAGAAACAGGTTACTTCCTCCTCCATCAGGCAACTTGTCAGATGTCCGAACATTACAATCTTTTGTCCTCACTTCTCCAGTGAAGAATGGAATTCCCATGTGTTCTCCCTCATACATCTTTTAAATAAACTAACTAGGGATGTTTGGAAAGGATTAAAAATCAAAAATACATTCTGGTTGCCTTTTCATACAGTCTGAACTGACAGTTGTTCATGGCACTAGTGGTAAAGAACCCACCGCCAATGCAGGAGATGTAAGAGACAGGGGTTCAGCCCCTGGGTGGGGAAGATCCCCTGGAGGAGGGCACAGCAACCCCACTCCACTATTCTTGCCCGGAGACTCCCATGGACAGGGGAGCCTGGAGGGCTACAGTCCATGGCGTCGCAAAGAGTTGGACACGACTGAAGTGACTTAGCACACACAAAGGCATGCCGAGAGCACAGGACACAGGTGAGAAAGAATCTGTCATTTGCATTTTTCATGCCAGAAACCCACCTTCGCTTCATTTAATTAAGTTCATATTTGCTGAGCAATGATATGGCACAAGTGATTATGGATGATATTAAAGGCAGAAGATACTCACCTCCCAGTAATACGATCCAGCCTCTTGGGAAATTATCAAATTTGAACAAAGGGAGACAAACACCACAACGATTATACATTCACACTGAATGTTGTTATAGTCAAAGAGAAAAGGAACAGAAGAAGGGTCGTTTGAAGGTATTTATTTTGAAAATTGTATATTTTTATGAAGCCACGATAAGTTTTCCAGTTAACTGGCATCGCTTCAAATTATATACATAGCAAATTACTTCCAATATGAAAAAACTCACTGTAAAGTATATTTCTATCCCATGCAATACTCATTCTGCAGATCAAATCATGGGCCCTGAATAGATAATACGTTTGGAAAGTCCCAGCAATGTGGCAGACTGAACTCATGAAGGAAAGTGGACTGTTGCCACAAACATATAGAATGGTTGCTGCTGCTGCTGCTGCTAAGTCGCTTCAGTCGTGTCCGACTCTGTGCGACCCCACAGACGGCAGCCTACCAGGCTCCTCCGTCCATGGGAGTTTCCAGGCAAGAGTACTAGAGTGGGATGCCATTGCCTTCTCCATAGAATGCTTACTAGAAGACAATTTAAAAATATACATATTATTTTAGGTACATAGCCTGACTCTAAAGAAAAAGAAGAAAATCCCCAGAGGACAGAAGCAAAGATAGCTCGGGGCTGGAATGGTAAGTGGAAGCTGACAGTGGGTATCACTCCTATAAGGAGAAGAGCCATAGGGTTTAATGCCTCTCCAGTCACAGAAGGCAAGGATCTCAAGCTTCAACAAAGCTGATTTGTTTCTACTTGGGGAAAAAAAAAGTCCCCAGGACCTGAAAACACTCTCCAGCTGCTGGTAGAGGGTTTGGACAGCGACATGATGTGCTGAGTAAATGCTGGGAAGAGGCGTGCTGCCTCCCAGACTGGACCTGGGTCTCTGCCAATGATGAGACACTGTCCTGATAAGGGGAATGCTGGAATCAGTGTGGCTGCTCTCAGTCTTGAGATAGTCCTGAGCGGAAAGAAGGCCACGTCGCCGTGATAGCCTTGAGAGACTTGGGTGGGGGTACTGGGGCGAGGGTGGTAATCTGCACGGAACACACAGTCTGAGGATGCTGGCCAACAGTGGGCCGTGTGCGGAAGAAGGAGACACAGAAGGTCAGGGACAGAAAAGTTGTAGAGAAAATGTTCAGATAAACCGGCATCTCCCCTATCTCCGAGGCCCATATGGCCAGCCTGGCGGTACTTACGCGGCCTCGATTTCAGAACCCTCAGAGCCCATGTTTTCTGAGCCGACTGGAAGGGGCAGCAGGGTTTTTCCCTTCGCTTGCTCAAGGAGAACCAGAAGGTCACCCTGGAGGCTGGAGGCATGCCGCTGGACATCTTGAGAAACTACGTGGGGCCAGCCTAGGTGGTTCTTCTCATTGGCCAGGACAGGGATGACAACCTGGAACAGATGTGCACAGGAAACAGAGGTGGGCAACTTCTGAAACCCTAAAGAAAGACTATTCGGGGCAAAAGTTGGGCAGTTTGGGATCAGTGTGTACACACTCCTATATTTAGAAGGGATAATCAACAAGGGGGCTTCCCAGGTGGCTCAGTGGTAAAGAATCTGCCTGCCAAGTAGGAGACACAGGTTTGATCCCTGCATCAGGAAGATCCCCTGGAGAAGGAAATGGCAACTCATTACAGTATTCTTGCCTGGGAAATCCTATGTTTAGAGGAGACTGGCAGGCTACAGTCCATGGGGTCAAAAGAGTTGGACACAACTTAGCAACTAAACAATAACCATGGACAAGGACCTACTGTGTAGCACAGGGAACTCTGCTCAATGTTATGTGGCAGCCTGGATGGGAGGGGAGCTTGAGGGAGAATGGATACATGTATATGTATGGCTGAGTCCCTTTGCCATCCACCTGAAACTATCACAATATTGTTAATCAGTCCTTCGCTAGCTCTCGGAGTTAGGTCAGATTCACATCCACTGAGTCAGTGATGCCATCCAACCATCTCATCCTCTGCCGCCCTCTTCTCCTTTTTCCTTCGATCTTTCCCAGCATCCGGGTCTTTTCCAATGAGTTGGCTCTTCACAGCAGGTGGTCAGAATATTGGAACTTCAGCTTCAGCAGTTAATCAGTTATGAAGTGAAAGTTGCTCAGTCATGCCTGACTTTTTTCGACCCCATGGACTATACAGTCCATGCAACTCTTTAGGCCAGAATACTGGAGTGGGTAGCCTTTCCCTTCTCTAGGAGATCTTCCCAACCCAGGTCTCCTGCATTGCAGGCGGTTTCTTTACCAGCTGAGCCACAAGGGAAGCCCCAAGAATACTGGAGTGGGTAGCCTTTCCCTTCTCCAGGGGATTTTCCTGACCCAGGAATGGAACCGGGGTCTCCTGCATTGCAGGTGGTTTCTTTACCAACTGAGTTATCAGGGAAGCCCTAATCAGCTATAATACCCCAATACAAAATAAAAATTTTTTTTAAAAAGGAAGACTATTCTGAGAAAGGTTGAGAGAGCTATGTACAACCTTTTGCAGGTCTCCCTGTCTGGTAAGACCTAACAGCTAATACCTAACATTATGAAATAAACATTATGTACTGCCTTGACATCTGGTAAAAGTGGGGGTGAGGGTGGGGGTGGGGGGCAGCTGCAATAGCCAGTTACAAGCTTCCCTACCCACTCTGCTCCTGCAGAGAAGGTCCCTCATCCAACATCCCTGTTTATCAGGGGCACCAGGCATGTCTGCTTCTCATCCCTGGGGAGTGGGCTCCGGTTCCTTGCCAGCCAATAGAATATTCCCTCAAGCCAATCCCATCCTCCCCCAGGAACCATTGGGCCCCACACCCTTTGGAGAGTACAAAACTTGTCTCCCACACTTCCTGGTCGTTCACTCTGTTCCCACATGCAATCCCTATGCGGCCCTGCCTGGCACAGGGTCCTCCTCCTCTGGACAGTATCTCTGATAATAACCTGTGAGCAGTCTCATCTGTCCAGTGTGGTGTGTTCAGCCATGTCCAGAACCTTAGGGCAAGAATCCCTTCCTCATCACAGGGTGAATATGAATGATTGAAATTGTCACAAAGGTCAAGAGGCCAAAAAAAAAAAAGCAGGACAAATGCAGGTAAGCATGATCTTCTGTCTACAGGTGGTCTCAGAGGCCATTTTATTTATGTATCTATTTTATCTACTTATTTTATTGCCAGTTTAGACTTCATTACTCTATTTTGTTATATCAATATTTCGGTAATATGTATGTGTATGTACGTGTGTGTGTGCTTGGTCTCAGAGGCCATTTTATTTATGTATCTATTTTATCTACTTATTTTATTGCCAGTTTAGACTTCATTACTCTATTTTGTTATATCAATATTTCAGTAATATGTATGTGTGTGTACGTGTGTGTGTGCGTGCGCACGCACGTGAGCTCAGTTGCTAAGTCATGTCCAACTCTTCTTTTGACCCATAAACTGTAGCCCACCAGGCTCCTCTGTCCATGGGATTTTCCAGGCAAGAATACTGGAGTGGGTTGCCATTTCATTCTCCAGGGATTCTTCCTGGACCAGGGATCAAACCCTCATCTCCTGCAGTGGCAGGCAGATTCCTTACCACTGAGCCACCAGGGAAGCCCGATATTTATTGATACACCCACATGTTAATACAGGAGCAAAGCTGCGGAAAGTCACAGTGGGAGCCCGATCATGGGGAAATGAAGGCAGTGCCATTAGTTTATGACACAGCAATGGGGGGAGACGGTAGCTTTGTCTAATGGCATCAGCTTCAAGCTGGATATTTTTTGACTTAAATCTAGAAGCAGCAAGTAGGAGCAATGTTACCTGTCCCACCTCCAGGCTCAGAGGTAGAAGGGATGAATCCTTGGGAAGAGATGAGTTTGGGTTAGAGCAGGTGACAAGGAGGGGTCAGGGAAGTGAGGAAGCTTTTAAGTGGGATGTAGAGTGACAATAATTCTTGTCATTTGTAAGGAAAACCTACAACTAATGTAGCAACTTGTTTTCAGTCACATCTAACTCTTTGAGACACCAGTCTTTCCCACAGAGGAAAATCCCTTGGACAGAGGATTTCCCAGGCAAGAATCCTGGAGTGGGTTGCCATTTCCTTCTCCAGGGGATCTTCCTGACCCAAGGATTGAATGCACATCTCTTGCCTCTCTTGCATTGGCAGGCGGATTCTTCACCACTAGTACCACCTGGGAAGCCCAGTGTAACAGAGAAGAAACCTGACTCTACGTGGGATCAGTTCCTTTTAGTCTATCTTTGTACTCTGTTGCCTGTCTTAGGCATGTTGGCTCTGCCTCTTTGTATCAATAAAAGGATGTTGCCCACAGCCAGAAATACACATGACAGTCCATTCACAAGGCTCTGCGTCCCAAGCCTGGCCTTTCAAGGTATAATAAGAAATTGCAGAACAGAGAATAATAATTCTCCAGTTGGAGGCTTACAACGTGACCAGACCCACTTGGACATCTGCAAGAATAAAGGATTCAGGCACCAAGAATTTTTCAATGAATAGCCACACTCCCTCCTCTTTTAGTAGAAAGAAGCCTAAATTCTCCCTCGGAAAAGACGGTTCTGCCAGTCCATTGTCTCAAACTGCCAGCTTTCTAATAGTGTCACTATTCCTTGCTCCAAGGTCTTCTCTCTCGATTTATCAGCCTGCCATGTGGCAAGGAATATGTGCTTGGATTTGGGGATGCTAACACTCTGTTTCAAGTGTCTTGATAAATTATTTCGAATTTCACAAGCCTGCAAGGTGTGTTGATTCTGACAGAGGGGAGCTCACATCACACTGCAGAAACTTGACAGAACAAGGATTGGAACCTGGATCCCCCAGACTCCTCATCCATGTTCCTGTCGGGAAAAAGACCTGAGGCAGAAGGCAGATGCTCCCCGCCCACTGCCCTGGGGGAGTTGGGGTAAAGGCATTGGAGATTCATTTCCTGTGGACTGAAACTCCAAGATGAGAACAGCAGGGCAATTAAGGGAGGAGGCTGGACCCTGCACAGATCACACATTTCTTGTTCCGGAAGTCAGGCAACTTCCCAGAACTCACATGCACAGAAAAGGCTCCTTCCAGCCCAAAGGGGAGTTATGCCAAGGGATGTTCTACCCAGATGCCTTTTCGGTAAAATCCATCTTGGCTAAGGGATGCTTGGACACACCTGAGAGGATCCTGAGATAAACCAAATATGGGCAGTTAACCAGGCAACTCAAAATGACTGGCCAAGGGAAACCTGGAAGAAATATCCCATAAAAGTTAATTCAAGCTGCCACGAGGGTGTGACTCAGCGACTCTCTCCCTGAGTCCACCAGTGTGTCTATCCAATGTACTGGACTCTTTGCCTCTTAGTAAATACTTTACTTGCTTCACTACTTACGGTCTTTGGGGAATTCTTTTCTGCAAAGTCAGAGGGCCAGGACCCTTGTCACTGACCACTGGGGCTTTCACCGCCACGACCCAGCCCCGGCTCTTGGCTGGGAATGCAAGCCCTGCTCCAAATCATTGCAGGCTGAGACCATGGGAGATCAGACCCTCACTTCTACAGAAAACCAACCTATAGCCTCCCCTTTCTGGCTCCCAATCCATTCATCTACAGCTGTACTTGCTTAACACATTACTGACTGCTGCTGCTGCTGCTAAGTCGCTTCAGTCGTGTCTGACTCTGTGCGACCCCATAGACGGCAGCCCACCAGGCTCCCCCATCCCCGGGATTCTCCAGGCAATAACACTGGAGTGGGTTGCCAGTTCCTTCTCCAATGCATGAAAGTGAAAAGTCAAAGTGAAGTCGCTCAGTCGTGTCCGACCCTCAGCGACCCCATGGACTGCAGCCTACCAGGCTTCTCCGTCCATGGGATTTCCAGGCAAGAGTACTGGAGTGGGGTGCCATTGCCTTCTCCTGGATCCCTGGTCCAGGGAGAACCCCCGGAGAAGGAAATGGTGCCATTACTGACTAGAGACGTATTATTTTGTTAGCTAAACATTATTGACCGAAAACCTATGTTTTTAGAGAGTGATACAATTAACATCACCGAGTGAATTTGTTAAGAGCTTAAAATTGATTAAGGGTTCATGATAAAACTTATAAATGTTGTTATCATTCACATTTTGCTCCGTTAGTTCTTTGTTCCAATCTTGTGTATATTCTAAATGTGAAATTTTCAAAGATGGCGCATGGCGAAATTTTGAGTGAAGAGGAATTTTTTCGGTGAATTTTATGCATACACGTTCCCTGACTATCTGAGCGACATATATAATAGTGTATCTGAAAATAGCAGTTCTTCAGAATATAGTTCTGATTCACACGATGTGAATATTAGACCAACAAAAAACCTTAGTGATTGATACTGAAAGTTACAATGAAACTCACGGTGCTGGAGGACGCTCCTTTGCTTCTACAGAACAGTGGACTGGAGACAACATTAAAAATTAGAAGACTTTACAGGTATGCCTATACTGAATATAGTAACCCACAGAGAGTAAAATGACAGAATTAACTTTTGGCCTGCTGAAATAAAAATTGCTGGCTACGGGCATTAGTTTCTTCAAAAATCCCCCAGTCAACAATGAGTTAACAGGAACTAAGGCAGAATCTCCAGAAATGGCCAGGGAGAAAAGTACAGAAACTACTGGAACCAGAGAAGTCCAAAATGGCCAAGGGCCGCCACCCAGTATGCGTCCACCACGCAGGAAACTCTGCGCATGCTTGCTCCTCCCACTCAGCCCCGCCCTCGCCGTCCTGCCTGCGCCGTGCGCGACACCCGACTCTCCACTTGGAGAGAACGTAGGCTTTTTCAGAGTCGTACCTCTCCCACTTCTGCTGAACCTGTTTTCCTTTACTTGACACTAGCCGGCACTGGACAAGGGAATGACCCAGTTGGAGGTCCACCTGACTGGACACCCGATTGGAAAGGATCAGTAACACTCCCTCTCCAAAACCGCAAACTTCCAACACAGTATCCGAGCCCCAGAGCCCTAGGAAAGGAAACCTGGCAGGCTGCAGTGAATAAAGGGACAGAGGGGAGGAAAAAAAGGAGCAGGAGGGCTGGTTACCATATTCCCTCACTTCTTTCTCCAAACACTTCCTGGATGTTATTTGCTTTTTACCTTGTATTGGTGTAATGGGGCAAAAACAAAGTTACAGTTTATGGCTTGGGGACATTTTGGCTTTAGTGCAGTTTTATGGGAAGGTATTAGGAGAGGGGAGCTCATAGCCAAAGGTGGAGATGAGAGTGGGCAGGATAGCTGGGAGGGGAGAAGGGACTCTGGAGACTGAGATGAGCAAGATCCTGAATTAGCCCTGGATCCACTTTGGGGAGTGTGAAAGAAGTGGACTGGACAGCAGTGGGTTGTGTGGCCCAGGGACTGCTGTTACGAGGTTTTGAGAAATCCAGGTAAAGTCCTGAGATATTTTTAAAAATATATTATTTAGATTTTTTAAAACAGATAACACATTTACATGGTGCAATTTTTTTTAAGTACAAAAGCTTTACATTAGAAATCAAGTCTTCAGTCTACCCCTGTACCTCCCTGTGTCACCCATTTCCTCCCACCTAGGGATTACTCTCTAAATGAAGGTTTTTTCTTCCCTCCCTCCGTTCTCTTTTTAGCAGAAATGGTAGCGTACCTTTCTGCATCTTTAAAAACTTATCTTAAATCTTAGCATTATCCACAATAGCCAGGAGGTGAAAGGAACCTAACTGTCCATCCACGGATGAATGGGATAAAGAAAATGTATATATACATACAATGGGATACTACTCAGCTTTAAAAAGGAAGGCAAGTCCATCACAGTGCTACCATGAGAGTGAACCAACCTCCTTGAGGACAGTCTGCTGAGTGAAATAACCAGTCAGATAAGAACAAATACTACTTGATTCCCCTTCTGTCAGGAACCTGGAGAGGTTGAGTTAACAGACACAGAAAATAGAATGTGGCTGCCAGGGGCTGAGGGTGGGGGAGGTGGGAGTTACTCATGATTGGAGATTTTTAACCATGCACAATCAGTGGGTGATGGAGATTTGTTGCACAGTGATGGGCATGAGGTTAACTTATTGTACTGTACACTTACTGTTGTGAGAGTGAATTTAATGTTCTTTTTCACAATAAAGAGAAAATTAGGGGCTGTCTTATATCGTTCCCTTTAATTATTGATGGACCTTAATTTGTTCACCCAGTACCTCACGGATGAACATTGTTTGTTTCCAGCCTCTTTCAATTCACCAACAAAAATTCTCAAACATTTAAGAGTCTGAAGTATTTTATTTTTTTTTACTTTTTGGCCACGCTGCGCGGCATGGGAGATCTTTGTTCACCAAGCAGGGTGGAGCCCATGCTGCCTGCACTGGAAGCATGGTGTCTTAACCACTGGACCGCCAGGCAAGTCCCTAGAGTCTGAAGTATCTTAAAATTACTTTTTCCAGTTGGACTGCATTTCCTTGGCCATGACCCGCTGTCCTCTACATACATTAGGTGTAGCGCCATCTCTGAACCTTGGTTCAAGTTACCCTGCTCTCTGTTTATCCTAATCCTTTTCCTTGTTCAGGAGCCAGTTCAGCAATGGAGGTGAAGCAGGACTCTCAGACCACATGCATCTGTCTATCACACAAACCCAACAGCACTTCTTTTTCCATATCAGTAAACCTTTTTTATTCTGTAAATTAAAAACCTGTTCATCTATTTTGCATTTTATTTTCTTTTTTTTCTTTCTGTACTGGTATACAGCAAAGTGATATATGTGTGTGTGTGTGTGTGTGTGTGTGATATATATGTGTGTGTGTGTATGCATGTGTGTCTAAGTTGCTTCAGTCATGTCGGACTCTGTGACATATGGACTATAGTCTGCCAGGCTCCTCTGTCCATGGGAATTCTCCAGGCAAGAATACTGGAGTGGGTTGCCATGCCCTCCTCCAGGGGATCTTTGTGACCCAGGGATTGAACCCGGGTCTCCCGTTTCCTGCATTGGCTAGCAGGTTCTTTACCATTAGCACCACCTGGGAAGCCTATATATATATATATATATATATATATATATTCTTTTTTAGATTCTTCTCCATTATAGGCTATTATAAGATATTGAGTATAGTTCCATGTGCCATACATTAGGTCCCTGCTGCTGCTGCTGCTGCTATGTCGCTTCAGTCGTGTCCGACTCTGTGCGACCCCATAGATGGCAGCCCACCGGGCTCCCCCATCCCTGGGATTCTCCAGGCAAGAATACTGGAGTGGGTTGCCATTTCCTTCTCCAATGCATGAAAGCGAAAAGTGAAAGTGAAGTCGCTCAGCCGTGTCCGACTCCCAGCGACCCCACGGACTGCAGCCTACCAGGCTCCTCTGTCCATGGGATTTTCCAGGCAAGAGTACTGGGGTGGGGTGCCACTGCCTTCCCCACATTAGGTCCCTGGTGGTTATCTATTTTATATATAGTTAATCTGTTTATCCCAAACTCCTAATTTATCCCTCCTCCATTTCCCCTTTGGTAACGGTGAATTCATTTTCATGCACTTCTTTCCATCATCACTGTTCAAGAGGGGTTGTGAACCAAGCTTGGATTTCTACAAGGATGGATAATGTTCAGAAAACAAACAACAATAAAGCCACTGGGTTAAGAAAATATTGAAATGCTCCCATATCTACTGAACAATCTAGTTTCCCCAAGTCCCCTTGAGCTCCTCGGTCATCCATGACCCTTTTCTGGAACTCCTGCTCCCCACAGCTTCCTAATGGAGCAACCAAAGGCCCAACACCTGATGTAGCAGAGAGCCTCTAGTACCCAGTTCAAGCACTGAGGCCAACTTTGTGTGTGTGTGTGTGTGTATATGTGTGCACGCACCCGCTTAATTCCTTAGTTGTTTCCGACTCTTTTCCATCCCATGGACTGCAGTCTGGCAGGCTCCTCTGTCCATGGGATTTTCCAGGCAAGAATACTGGAGTGGATTGTCATTTCCTTCTCCAGGGGATCGTCCTGATCAAGATTGAACCCACAACTCCTACAAAGGCAGTTGGCTTCTTTACTACTGTGTAACCTGGGAAGTCTACTAGCTTTAAATATTTTATATATATGATGAAGTCCACAGGTGGGATCTTGTCATATTTCTTTGGTGCTCCCCACAGTACCTATCACAGGGAACATGATACAGCAGTGGATCAAGCCTCCAGAGGCACATCCGCTTCAATTCCAGGAAAGATTTTACTCACATTCCAGAAAGTTCTAAATGTCCCAAAGTCCTTCCCAGGCACCCTTGCCCTCTCAAGTCTTCTACTGTGGTGCCACCGAAGCCCCCGTAATCCAATCCCTGGAGCTCTTCCTCTCCTGTGCTCCAGGCGGACCCGTCCAAATGCCTGCTGGGCATTTCATATACTGGATGTCCCAGCTGCTTACCTGGGCACAGGGCTGACCTCCGGTTCATGAATGAGATGAAAATCAAAACCAAACCACCTCTTCTTTTTAACTCTTTTCCTTCATCCACAGGAGATGCCCCTGGGTCTAGTATTCCCTATCATTTGTGATGCCAGTTTATATAGGGGGGATTCAGAGATAGCGTCTCAAAAAGAGGTCAGGATCCAGGCCCTCTTCCGACTCTAGCCTCCCCTTGACTTTGGCCTGAATCCAGACCAGGAATGAAGCAAGCTCCCTGACGTCCAGACTCTGACACGATCCCGGCTCAGATTTCCCCCAGCTTCCATTTCAAGCTCAGCCCAGGGTCCTAGTTTCCCGCCAGCTCCGCCCCTCCAACATCGCCCCGCCCATCCTATTTTACTCGCGGCTCCTCAAACTCAGCTCCCAACGGCTCTCGAGGCC
>SJYT01013420.1:644170-672178 GCA_006410635.1 Cephalophus harveyi | reverse complement strand
TCGAGGCCCCGCCCCGGTTCTCCGGCCCCGCCCCTGCCCCGCCCCCTGCTCCCGTCCCCTTCCCCAGCGGCGGCCAGCGCGGGGCGGTGGGCCTACTCTCACCTCAGAGAAGACCGCGGCCAGATGCTCCAGCGGCGCGGCGGGCAGGTCCCCGCACAGCACTGCCCCGCGGAGGCTGCCGGGGCCTGGCGGCTCGGGCCTGGTGCGCAGGAAAAAAAGCCCCTTAGCCCGAGGCGGGCCGGCCTCAGGTTCCGCGTCCAGCCCCATGCGCACCGCCAGGCCCCCAGGCCCGGGCCGCACCACCAGCAGCGGTTGCGGCCCCTCCGCGGCCCCCTGTCCCAGGAAGGCGTGCAGCAGCTGCCCCGCATCGGCCGAGCCTGAGCAGCGCTCCCAGGCGCCCGCGGGCGGCCGCAGGCTCCGGGCCACATAGGCCCCCAGGAGTCGCAGCCTTGGGTCGGCTCCGGGCTTCCCGTCCGCGTTGTCCTCAGCCTGCGCGGCCCGCTCCTCCGCGCTCGGCATCGCGCGCGAACCGGGATGCCGCGGTTTCCCGGGCGACGGGGACGCGGCCAGGACGCCCTCCTCCGCTCCCCTCCTATTGGACACTTGACTCCCGGTCCCGCCCCCTCCAGGCCAATAAGGTAGGAGAGGCTCGGCAGGGGAAGGGGCGGGGTCGCGTCTGTGTTGCTAGGAGACCATCTGAGGGGCTGGTTTCCAGTCTAATCTAGCGGATTCGAGGTGCTCGCGTGTGACTGTCCAGGGCAATGGCTTTTTGATGAGGTACGTGGAGGCGCGATCAAAGATATAAATGCTGGTAAAGGAGGCTGCTGGCTAAAGTCACATTAAATTCTTTAGAGGTCTCCAGTCACTGAAAGTATTATGGTTCTCCCACCTGCTCCCAAAATGTGTAATGCAAAGGTAAAACAATGTCAAATGTAAGGGAATTCAGCCAAGTTTTTTATAGCTTTTCCATGATAACTGAAATGTTTTATAACAGTGCTTGTGTGGCTACTGAGCATTTAGAATGTGCTGTGTTACTGGGGAACTGGATGTTTCATTTTAGTTAATTTTAATCAATTTAAAATAAAATGATCACATGTGGCTAGGAGCTGTCATATTAGGCAGCTTAGCTTTAGAATTCTAATACCAATTATGAAAAAGTAAAATAGTTTTACTGTCCTACTTTGTTCGTTTCTTAAGTGTGTGCTTAATCTGACAAATGGGGCCTCGAACTCTGACATCACATAAATTTCCATGAGTATGGCAGCAGTTAGTTCTTTAAAAAAAATTTTTTTTTTATTTTTTGGCTGCACTGTGCAGCATGTGGAATCTTAGTTTCCTGGCCAGGGATTGAACCCAGTCCCCCTAAACTGGGGGGCGTGCAGTCTTAACCACCAGACTGCTAGGCAAGTCCCAGCAATAAGTAAATGCAGCAAAGCACTATTAAATATGTAGTGTTTTCAGGGCCTCCCCATCCTATGGGGATCTTGTCTATGTCTGGATCTTGTCTTCAGAAAGATATAATGTGAAGCACCTCCCCTGACCTCAGAAATTAGCGTTTGTCACCTGCCAAGTCCTCCATGATCAGAATATAAAGAGTTTGGCCCATTGTGTGCCTGTTAGGTGAGAATGGGACAAGGAAGGGATCAACCTGTGCAGCTGGACACCTGCAGGTCTGAAGTGAGTCCTTCTCCGTCCTACAAGCCTAATTTTAGTCACCAATCTGAGAAAGCAGACTTTCTGGGTAAAAAGAACATTTATAATGAGTTTCCAAGGAACATTAACAGAAGAAGCACTTATTCAAGGAGGTTCGGCTAAGACCCCCTCAGGAAAAGCCAGTGGCTGGAAAGTAAAATGACTCATTTAATAATAACTGGGGCATGGAAGGTGCTGTGATTAAGAGTGTCCACTTTACACCATGAATCTTTAAGTTTGTACAGTGTGTTTTCTCAGTGCTGGATTAAACAGTAGGCAGACCAACCAAGAGTGAATGGACAAAGCAGAAGCACTGAAACAGTTTTTTAAATGGATTTGGTAGTTGACATTTCTGAAAAAAGCATCAGAGAAAGATAGAAACGTTGGGGGCTTCTTACACATATCATAGTTTAGTTGGGTTTTAATTTTGCAGATAGAAAGGCATCCTTATTGTTTTCATGCTTGGCAACTCCAGATGTGAGTCCTGCCCATGCTTTGTGTGTAGAGAGAATTTAGGGCCATTAAGTTCCTATAAGCTCTTCAGACAAAATTCCTGCCTCCCGGTCCCCCTTCATGACCCATTTTATCTTTCATTCTCTATGTCCCTTTGCTCAGTATATAAAATAATAGACACAGAAGCTTGTGGTGATGACTCAAAAGTGTCTGAGAGTGAAGGCTCCAGGACACTGACGATGTCAGGTTTTGCTTTTTTTTTTTTTTTCTGTTGAACATTACATTGTCTCCATTTTAGAAAGAGATTGAGGGGGACGTCTATATGGGACTTATTGAAAACAGTCAACGTTGTCTTCTATTGTGGAATTATGGTAGGAAAAGTAAAAGTTACAAGTGTATATTATTTGTTTGTTGCTGTGTAACAGACTACCCCCAAAGGTAGCAGCTTAAAATAGTGATAGATTATTGTATTATCTCACACAGTTTATAGTGGGTCAAGAATATGGGATCAGTTTGGCTGGGTAGTTCTGGCTCAGGATGTCTCATAGTGTTTCAGACAAGATGACATCAGGGGCTACATCATCTGAAAGCTTGACTGGGGCTGGAGGAACCACTTCCAAGATGGCTCATGCCCATGACTGGCAAATCAGTGCTAACTCTCAGGAGGCTGCAGTTTCTCAGCATGTGGTGCTCTCCCCTGGATGCTTGAATGTCTTTGTAACACTTTGGCTGCCTTCCCCTAGCCCTGGTGATCTGAGAGCAAGACAAGTCCCAGTGTCTCTTAATGATTCGCTTTGAAGGTCCCACACTGTCATTTCTGCAATAATCCCATTAGTTACAGAGTTTCACCTTATTCCCTGTGAAAGATAACCACACCAGGATGTGAATACCAGGGCATAAGAACCACTGGGTGCTCTCTGAGAGGCTGGCCACTATGAAAGATATTAAGGAAGATGTTGAATCTGTGTAATTGTTCAGATGAAATAATTGTCATTTCTTTAAGAGGCTTGAACTTGCTTCAGTAGGCATTGCATTTTGTATATCAGATGTTTTGCTTGAAATGACTGGGCACAATTCCTGTGTAACACTTTTAAATAATGATCTCTTTACATTCTGGATAGTCGTCATTGACAAGGTTTCTTCATGCAAGCAAGTAATGCAAAATTTAAAGCCTTTTAGAATTATTCGAAAGTGAACAGGTGACATTATATTTACATAATCTAACAGCTCTTCCTTTTCTTTGTTGACAAATGTTCTGTTGAGATTTCTTGTGTGCTGCTAGTGGATACTGAATCTAAATCAACCTTTCTGTATCAAATATTTGAAAGTAATGATTCAGTTTTCATTCAAAGAACATGCGTGCCTTGTTAGAATGGTCTCCTCCCAGCCACCTTGAATGCCCTAAGTGCAGATGTCAGACAGTCATGGGCCAGATATATTAGATACTACAGAAGGAGAGTCCAGACTACTTGGGGCTCCACACTGGAGCTACATATAAGAATATTGATTGTTATGCTGTGCATAAAAGCAAAATTAGGGGAAAAAACCCAAGTGTTCATCCATGATAGAATGTATAAATAAATTATGGTGTACTATTCATAGGGGCTTCCCCCGTGGCTCAGTGCAGAAGACGCAGGAGATGCGGGTTTGATCCTCACACAGGAAGATCCTCAGGAGGAGGGCATGGCAACCCACTCGAGTATTTTTGCCTGGAGAATCCCCATGGACAGAAGAGCCTAGTGTGCTATAGTCCATGAGGTCGCAGAAAGTCAGACACAGCTGAAGCAACTGAGCACACACGCACTATTCATAGAATAAAGTGCTACACAGCAGTAGAAATGAATAGGCTAGAGCTGCATGCATGAACAGGATGACTCTCCAAGGCATGATGTTGAACAAAAAAAAGCAAGTTACAGATGAGTATATTAGAGTATATTTATTAGAAGTTACAACCTAAATGAAACAAAGAATGTATTTTCAGATATATATATGTAGTCATCTAGAGAAAAGGGTGGGGGTGATTATCACAAAATTTGGATTCTGATGCCTTCTTGTTGGGGTCAAAGAGACATGTGATAGTAGGGCTTTTATGTTGCTGGTAACGCTTTATTTCTTAACCTGGCTTATGTGTTTTCCTTTTACCATTCTACTTAGACTGTATGTAATTCTGTACTTCTTTGTATGTATGATATACTTCACAATTATAAAAAATAGAAAAAGATGTGTCATTTCTTATACTCAGTATTGTGTGGCAGTTCATTTCAGTTGTCGTTTAGTTGCTGAGTCGTCTCCAACTCTTTTGCAATCCCATGGACTGTAGCCCTCCAGGTTCCTCTATCCATGGGACTTTGGGAAAAAAGGCTTATAATTCATTAGATTTTTAAGATTAAACATCAAATATTTTTTAAATGTTAATTGATCAATTTTACACATTTTTACTTAGGTCGATTACTGGTGATTTCTTTCTTATCAGATCTATCTTACCTTACTTCTTGGCTCTGTTCAACCCAGGAGACTCCAGATTCACTGATCTTTTTGCTTCCATGACAGCATCCTCTTGTCAGCCACTTCCTCTCATACTCTCTCTTTTTGCCCATCCCTTCATGAGAAACGCTGGACTGAAAGAAACACAAGCTGGAATCAAGATTACCGGGAGAAATATCAATAACTTCAGATATGCAGATGACACCACCCTTATGGCAGAAAGTGAAGAGGAACTAAAAAGCCTCTTGATGAAAGTGAGAGTAAAAAAGTTGGCTTAAAGTACTCCGAGAAATGGTGATGAACAGGGAGGCCTGGCGTGCTGCGATTCATGGGGTCGCAAAGAGTCGGACACGACTGAGTGACTGAACTGAACTGAACTCCATATAGGTGTTGCTCTGGCATCTCTCAGAGCTCCTAGTCCTCTCACTTTAAAATGTCTCCTTATATGAACTTACTCATCCAAGGCAGCAATTCTTCCCTTTATGCTGCTGCTGCTGCTGCTGCTAAGTCTCAGCAGTCGTGTCCGACTCTGTGCCACCCCATAGACGGCATGCTAATGGCCCCCAAACCCACATCTCCAGCCCAGAATTAGAGAGGTATACCATTGTAGGATAATACCCATGTTCTGTTCAAAGCCATATAGAAATTATTCCACAGTTTCCTAAAACTCATTGTTGGAGAGAATTCTGAAGCCAGCTTGATTTTTGATCCTTTGTAGGTAACATTTTGAAATGACATGATTGTTTAAGGAAGTTTTTGTCCTCCCTTTTTATTTCTGTGATTTTTAAAAATGTTTTAGGATATAGATAATGTCCCATTGAATGGATTTTTGCCTGAAGTTATGACAGCCTGTTTGGTTCTCATAATGACGGGTTTCTTCACAGCACGATTTATTGTTGCAGGGAATCTTTGACTCGGTTGGCACTCTCTGGTCTGGTTTTCTGATCATGTAAACCGATAGCGTGTGCTAACAATTACAAGTAGGGGGTGCATTTTGAAATACTAATTGAGGTTTTCTATTCCTGTGTGTTTGGATGTTGCCCTGCGGCTCTTTTACTTGGTGAGTTAGTGACATTTAATGCCTCAGGGAGTGTGACCGAAGCCTGAAACAGTCCATTGAATTTCTCAATCGTTTTTAAACACAGAGCAGAGACAGTAGCATGAAAGCCATGCTACTTCTTTTCTTTTATTGTAAAAGCCAAGCAGTTAAGGGGGAGAAAAGGTTTGTGTTGCTCCTTTGGTTTAATTCCAAGAGCTCAGCTTTGAATACACAGGGCAGAGTCTGGAGGAATGTGAGGTTAGAATGTGAATGCTAAGCTGGAGATGGATAAGAGCTAGTGGTGACTTGATAAGCAGATTTCCTTAAAAGGAGAAATGAGAATTCTTGCTAGGATTGGAGTAGGGGGACTTCCCCAATAGCTCAGTGGGTAAAGAATCTATGTGATTTGGCTTAAGCTAACAGGATTATTTCATTCCCTCGGGGCAGTCACCAGTTTTACAATGGACATATGACCCCACTGGGGCTTCCCAGGTAGCTCAGTGGTAAAGAATTCATCTGCCCATGTAGGAGACACAAGAGATGTGGGTTCAATCCCCTGATGGGGAAGATCCCCCAGAGAAGGAAATGGCAATCTACTCCAGTATTCTTGCCTGGAAAATTCCATGGACAGAGGAGTCTGGTGGGCTATAGTCCATGGGGCCGCAAAAGAGTTGGACATGACTTAAGCAACTAAACAACATGTGACTCCATCAAAAGAGCAGAGTCAGACCCAAGGCTTTGGTTTGACTGTTGGGATAAATAATGTCTTTCTAGTTCCTCTTGGACTTGAACGTAGAAGGATAAGGGCAGGGCTTCAAACCAGTCAATCCTAAGGAAATCAATCCTGAGTATTCATTGGAAGGACTGAGGCTGAAGCTGAAGCTCCAATACTTTGGCCACCTGATGCAAAGAACTGACTCTTTAGAGAAGATCCTGATGGAAGAACTGACTGATTAGAGAAGATCCTGATGCTGGAAAGGATTGAAGGCAGGAGGAGAAGGGGACAGAGGATGAGATGGTTAGATGGCATCACTGACTCAATGTGTTGCAGGAAGGCGGACCTCTTCCAGGGCCTGAAACTGGGCTCTTGTCTAACACTCAGAAATGAATTGTCCGAGGAGACACATGTGCTGACAAAGCAAGAGATTTTATTGGGAAAGGGCACCCGGGTGGAGAGCAGTAGGGTAAGGGAACCCAGGGGAACTGCTCTGCCGCGTGGCTCGCAGTCTCGGGTTTTATGGTGATGGGATTAGTTTCTGGGAGGTCTTTGGCCAATCATTCTAATTCAGAGTCTTTCCTGGTGGTGCACCCATTGCTCAGCCAAGATGGATGCTAGCGAGAGGGATTCTGGGAAGTGGACGGACACGCGGTGTCTCCTTTCCACCTTTCCCAAACTCTTCCGGCTGGTGGTGGCTTATTAGTTCCGTATTCCTTATCAGGATCTCCTGTCATAAAACAACTCATGCAAATGGTTTCAGTGTGCTTCCCCTAACAGATGGACAAGATGGTGAAGGACAGGGAAGCCTGGCGTGCTGCAGTCCATGGGGTTGCAAAGAGTTGGATACAACTTAGCAACTGAACTGATTTGAATGGGACCACCTTGGTACCATGAGGGGAAGAGTCATTTGAAAATGGAGCAAAAAGGACTTCCCTGGGGGTCCAGTGGTTAAGACTCCACACTTCCACAGCAGGGGCCATGGGTTCAGTCCCTGGGGAACTAAGATCCCACATGCTGCACTGCATAGCCAAAAAGTTAAAAAAAAATTAAAAAAGAAAAAAGAAAATGGAGCAAGAAATGAAGATGGACAGCAAAGGGATTCAGCCATGAATCCCTATTACAACACTGTTAATTGGCTATACTCCAATATAAAATAAAGAGTTTTAAAACATTCACTTATCTATTTTGCCTGTTTGTTAACCCAGCACTAAAGCAGTTTTTAAAAGCCTGTCAAAGGATGCCCACTGAAGCAATGAACTTTAAAAAGAAAGAAAGAAATGGAGAAGAGAAAGCAGTTGCTGACAACACTGTTTGAGTCCACAGTGGACTCTTCATTGACGTGAGCAAAGACATCCCCTCCCCAGAAAGCCAGTTGCTGTCCCTCTTACTTGTGAGTCACAACTGGTGCAACTGTCAGGGAAAGAAACATTTCTTCAGGATAGAGGAGAGATGAAGATGTATTTTGGAATCCATCAGGGAGACACGTGAGAGAAAACACAAAAAGGCCTCTTCCTGGAACAATTCCTACAGGACACGTGAAGGGTGAAACTTCAGTTGCTTTGTTTGTCATATAAGGACTCCAGATCACGGACTCCATTCTTGATTTTCACCCTGCTTTTAAATCGAGGCAGTGAACCAGAAATTAACACAGGCACAGTTCCCTGTGTTTATTCACCATTCAATGTTTAATTCCCAGAAGGGTGAAAGAAATACTTACTTAATTAAACGTGCTGAACAATAACCATCCTCACTCGCTTTTCACATAGACTTGTCTCACAGAAATACGCCGTGAAGAGTCGATGAAGCTATTTTTAAAGAAACAAATTTCGCACACCACTTAATTATAATAATCTATAGAGTGTAACTGTACATTTTCCACCCCAGGAAACAGGTGGGCAGACAAGGAAAGCTGCAGAAAGCACACATTCTCAGCTCTTTTTGTATGTGTGTGATTGCGAGAATTCTTAGGGCTTGGCATTCACTTTAGTCCTCGGCTATGAGCCTCTTGATTTCGAAAGAAATAGTATATTTCAGATGCCTGCTGTGCTAACCCTTCCGGTGGGTGATTACATATTTTCTAAATATATATCTTCAGTCGTGACTGCATCATGAAATGAAGTAGGACATGTATTATCAAACATCTGAAAATTTCTGTTCACCCCTGAGCTGGTCATGTGGGTGGGTGTAGAATGAGGAGGGGGCTGGAAAAGAGTTGTGATTAGAAAATGAAGTCTATTCTTCATGGTGCCTGGAACTAAGGAGAAGAGAAAAGATCCTTGATTCTTTATCTCATTGTTATCTGCTCTCATATGCAAAGATAACTTTCCTGATTTTTCTCCAGGAAAGAGGAAGTTCTCAGTTTTTTCCACTCTCTTCCTCTTCTTCAGGGGACAATGCACTTCCTAACAGGACACATAGAACTAGATGGGCCAAGTTACTTTTAGGATATAACAGATATCCCCAAGAATTTTCCGAGGGGTTACAGAGATCTGTCTAGTCAAAGCTGTGTGGTGTTTTTTTTTTTTTTTTTACAGTAGTCACATAGGGATGTGAGAGTTGGACTATAAAGAAAGCTGAGTGCCGAAAAATTGATGCTTTTGGACTGTGGTGTTGGAGAAGACTCTTGAGAGTCTCTTGAACTGCCAGGAGATCCAACTAGTCCATCCTAAAGGAAATTAGTTCTGAATATTCATTGGAAGGACTAATGCTGAAGCTGTAGCTCCAATACTTTGGCCGCCTGATGCAAAGAACTGACCTTGATGCTGGGAAAGATTAAAGGCATGAGGAGAAGGGGACAACAGAGGATGAGATGGTTGGATAGCATCACTGACTCAATGGACATGAGGTTGAGTAAGCTCCGGGAGTTGGTGATGGACAGGGAAGCCTGGTGTGCTGCAGTCCATGGGGTCACAAAGAGTCGGACACAACTGAGCAACTGAACTGAGCTGAACAGATGAGTTGGAGCTTCCCTGGTGACTCAGTGGTAAAGAGTTCAGTTCAGGCGCTCAGTGGTAAAGAATCTGCCTGCCAATGCAGAAGACAGGTGTTTGGTTCGATCCCTGGGTCAGGAAGATCCCAGGTGAGGAAATGGCAACGCACTCCAATATTCTTTCCTGGAGAATCCCCATGGATGGAGGCATCTGGTGGGCTGCAGTCCATGGAGTCGTAAGAGTCAGACGTGACTTAGCCATCACGCTAAGCCACGGATGTATGAGGGTGAGGCAGCCCAGCTCTGACTAACTGACTTGGAGCTGCTATATTTTTAGTTGAGCAACCCAACCATGGTTCACAGACATGTTGTGTTTAGCCAGAACACACTGGCCCAAAGAGTGTTTTCATTTTAAATGAATTGCTACATTTAAAAATCAGTGTACTTTTCATCCTTTAACGTATTAAAGACAGGCCATTCTAGGCTGGCAGTTTTACGTCATAGCGATTCACTAGAGGTATGCTGTGCTGTCTGATTTCATAATCATCTCTCCCTCCTAAGGGGTCTCGCTTGTCTATATTGGGCCAACATTACAGATAGTCTAGAAATTGTGTCTTCTCGAAGGCAGGAGTTATTGTCTTATAAGGGATAAAGCAGGGAGAGAGGGGGATTAGGAGGACTAGAGGGTGTGCTTTTTGCAAGGGGAACAGCAGCCACTCACTCTGCCCACCGGACCCCTGTTGCAACTGCCAATTTACTAATTCCTCAGTTGCAAGTGGGACTGATGGACTCTGCCTATCAGAGAGCTGTCAAAGCTGGGTCCAGGAAAGGAAGAAAAAGGGGGGCAAAGGTCAGAGCAGGTGATGCTCGACTCTGCCCCTTAAGGTGTGTGCCCAGTACACCTTCTCCCTTTGGTGCTTGAATCTACCACATTTAAGCCAAACCCTGGATGAGCAATGGGTCTACCTGGTAGAGGAGGTTCTGCTGGAGGATGGTTAGGTTTGCTACTTTGTTTTCAGGAAACATGTGGCATCTTTATTCCCAGTGAGTCCTCCAGCCCCACTTTTTTTTTAAATTAAAAGGATAAATTTTACTTTTTCCATAATAAAGGGAATGCATGTTCATTATGGAAAATTAGGAAGATGCATACAAGTAAAAGGAAATTTGGAGAAGGCAATGGCACCCCACTCCAGTACTCTTGCCTGGAAAATCCCATAGATGGAGGAGCCTGGTAGGCTGCGGTCCATGGGGTCGCTAAGAGTTGGACACGACTGAGCGACTTCACTTTCACTTTTCACTTTCATGCATTGGAGAAGGAACTGGCAACCCACTCTAATGTTCTTGCCTGGAAAATCCCAGGGATGGGGGAGCCTGGTGGGCTGCCGTCTATGGGGTCACACAGAGTCGGACACGACTGAAATGACTTAGCAGCAAAAGGAAATTTAAAAATTACCTAGACTCACCACCAATAGTTAAAAGCAACTCACTCTTAGTAGTTAAGAGTAACTTTCTTCCAATCATTTTGCTACACATACGCACACACAGATACATTTATATACAAAATGATCTTATGATGTTTATAACATTGCCTATGCTGATTATGTTCTGATTATGGCACCCCACTCCTTGAGAAGGAGTACTCTTGCCTGGAAAATCCCATGGACAGAGGAGCCTGGAAGGCTGCAGTCCATGGGGTCGCTGAGGGTCGGACATGACTGAGCGACTTCACTTTCACTTTTCATTTCTTGCATTGGAGAAGAAACTGGCAACCCACTCCAGTGTTCTTGCCTGGAGAATCCCAGGTCGCACAGAGTCGGACACGACTGAAGTGACTTAGCATAGCATAGCATAAAAGTAATGTATGCTCATTATAGAAAACTAGAAATTATCAAGAATTTAAAGAAATAACTATAAATCAAATAGAGTCCCCACCACTTAGTGATAATTGATTTGTTGCTATTATTTACTTACTCTTTTATCTATGCATTTTATACATACATATGATTCAGAGTTTTTTAAAGTATAGTATAAACAGAATAATCACAGCGCTAGATGAACGATGAATAGAAAAGGGGGACTTGTGACAAATACTAGCTACTGCCAAATAGTTTATTAGCTTATGTGTATATATACATATATGTACAGGTATACTTGTATGCACATATATATATTTTGGCTCACTGTGTGGCATGTAGAATCCTGAGTCCAAGGATCAAACCTGTGCCCCCTGCACTGGAAGGCAGAGTTTTAACCACTGGACTACCACATAAGTCCTAATCTACAGATTTTTGTAAAAAACATTAATGATGTGGATAACTCAATATGGTTTTTAATCATCATAAAATGACTCAATCCTCAAGAGACCTCTGTGTTGCCCTGTGCAGTTGAAATTTTGAGGACAGGGTGAAAGTTCTGGTTCAGCACCGGATCCCTGTGAGTCTCCCTGGTCTCCTCACCTTCAGCATGAAGTCCTCCAGTCCCTCCAGGCAGTAGAGTCCTAGGTATCCCTCTGAAATAGAGCCTTGATCTTGTCACCATGCTTCCTAGGGGCCTCAGTTTCTTTCTTGGGATAAGGCCAGACTCCTTAACAGTGGGGCATGCCGTAGTTCCTGCTCATGAGGAGACAACAGGAGAGTTGAATGAGTTAATACATGCAGAGTGCTTGGGAATCATGCCTTGACTTAATGTCAGCTATCACTGTTCTTCTTTTCTGCATTCTTTCTCCATACTGTGGGGGACAAGGCTACTCGTGGCCCTAGATTTATATCATTAAGACCCATTCCTTGAGAAGGAGGGAATTTTCTCTCTTTAAGTTTTTGTTTAGAAATGAAAGAATCGGACTGGTTAGGGCTTCCCTTGTGGCTCAGCAGGGTAAAGAATCTGCCTGCAATGTCGGAGACCTGGGTTGGATCCCTGGGTTGGGAAGATGCCCTGGAGATGGGAACAGCTACCCACTCCAGTATTCTGGCCTGGAGAATTCCATGGACTGTATAGTCCATGGGATCACAAAGAGCTGAACATGACAAAGTTGACTTTCACTTTCACTTTTAATTGGTCTGGTCTACATCACGCACCTGCGCTGGGAGTTGGCATGTGGTGGCCTCTAATACCCAGAGCGTGTGGGGCACCACATGGTGGCTAGGATGATGGAGGATGAAGAATCACATGTCTGTGTGCCACCTTCTCCCTTCCCATCCTAGCTCTCTGTAGGATTTTTCTGCTCCTGACATATTAAAGCCTTGTCTTCTTGTAGCCCATTGAGGATGTCATGGTTTCTCAATCCTACAGCTTTATGATCCTCTTTTGAGGCTTTTCCATGAATGTTTCCTTTGCTGCTGCTATCACTTCAGTCGTGTCCAACTCTGTGCGACCCCATAGACAGCAGCCCACCAGGGTCCCCCATCCCTGGGATTCTCCAGGCAAGAACACCAGAGTGGGTTGCCATTTCCTTCTCCAATGCACGAAAGTGAAAAGTGAAAGTGAAGTCACTCAGTCGTGTCCAACTCTTGGTGACCCCATGGACTGCAGCCTACCAGGCTTCTCTATCCATGGGATTTTCCAGGCAAGAGTACTGGAGTGGGGTGCCATTACTTTGATCCAAGACATTGTGCAAAGGTCCCATGCCAGATGTATTTATCTATATAAGCATTACATGCTTTATATAATATCAAGCAAGTAAGTCCTACAACTTAATTCCTTCCTTCTATCCCCTACTTTCCAGGTTATTCTTAGAAAATAAGAAGTCATTTGGTCACTTCACGGCTTAATAATTAATATGCCTAGTTCATTAGAATATTAACAATTCCAAATTAATGTGACACTAAAGCATCTTCCTGGCTTAAGCTCAGGTATACTGGGATTTGTCAGTGTCCCTTTGATAAGGGAGGGGTTGACCAGTGACAGTGGAGAAGAGGCAGCTTTTCCAGCCAGTTCCTCTGTGAGTGAGGTCATTCCTCTAGGTCACCCAGAGCACAGAGCTGAGATTCCTATGCTTTAAAGCAGGTTTCCACTAGCTGTTTTACACATGGTAGTACATATATATCAATCCTCCACCTCCCCTACCTCTGAGGGGTGGTGTACAAAGTATCTGATAATTGCAGAAGCACATATCAAAATCTAGATATCTTCTCATAAGTCAGATACAAGGAAACTTGCAAAAGAGTGAAGTAATTCCACCCTTGTTACTGTATTTTTGGAAAGTAACAGTTATTTCTCACAGCAGTGTGTTATTATGTTCACACATCATGGATTTATTGTTTTTATTTTAAAATGGCTTAATACATAGCTTTTTAAATGGTCTCCATTTTTTATTTATATATAATAAATGTATATAGCTATGTCCCACCCAAGAAAAAGTTCTTTGGGATCCTCAATACTTTTTTAAAAATTGGAATATAAATGCTTTAAAATGTGTTAGTTTCTGCTGTACAATGAAGTGAATTGGCTATTATATATATATATATATATATTTTTTTTTTTTTTTTCCCTTGCTCTTGGACCTCCCTCCTAGCTCCCCATCCCATCCCGCTAGGTCATACAGAGCACAGAGCTAAGATTCTTGTGCTTTACAGCAGGTTCCCACTAGCTGTTTTACGCATGGTACTGCATATATGTCAAACCTTCTTAAGAAAATAAGAGGTACTGATATCAGAAAGCTTGAGAACCACTCTTGAAAGACGTTGGGTCTCAGGATATGGGTATCCTAGGTTTAAAATTCATGACTGTAGCTCAGAAATACAGATATTTCTTCCTTTCTCTGTAACAGTGGTTCCATGCTGTCGTGGGATCTGAAATTCCTAATCTTCAGACATATCCTTCAGATTCCTAGCCAGGGCACTCATTGTCACCTGAGTGTCTCTGAGAGGTGGGAGCCTGGTGTTCAAGATGGGGGAAGGGCTTGCTCGGGCAGGGCTTGCTCTATATAGATCTATCTTGCTACCATTTGCAAGCTGCCATACCTGCCGTATTCATCAGGAATTTTCCTCCCCGAAGCTGAGCAGAAGTCCATTCTGACCTCAGATCCTCCAGTCTGTCTGGAGGATTCTGTTGTTCCCTGCCCTTGTCCCTCCATCCATAGGAGCCCACCCAATGGTAACGATCAGGACCCTCAGAGATACATGTGTCTTGCTCTCTTGCTGTCTTCTGTGATTCTCCCTGAATCTCTTCTCTTGATGCAGGAAAGTATTTCTGTCTGTCCTGTACAGCCGGGAAGGACTCTCCCTCCACATTCTATATGCAATCTACTGTGGTTTCTTATCAAGCAGGGCTCATTGATACTTAAAGGTCAGCTTTCAATATCATAGGAAGCAATTTCTTTTTCCACTCTGTGGCTCTTGCAATTATGTGACAAGTTTTGCTCTTGTGAGCTTGACAGAAGTCAATTTTGAGAGTCAAGGTTGAACAAGCCTTCTTTCTCTGGTCTCTAGCTTTTCTCTAGGAGCAGAGAGGAAGTGGGTTACTGTTGTTTGGACTGGCGGGAGATAGAGTAGGGGTAAAAGGAAATGGTGGGGGTGGGGAACCATCAGTTTAAAATCAGCACTCTGTTGTCAGGAAATATTTTAATGCAATTTCACAGAATTCCCTGTTATCACATAGCAGAGAGGAAGTGGGTTACTGTTGTTTGGACTGGCGGGAGATAGAGTAGGGGTAAAAGGAAATGGTGGGGGTGGGGAACCATCAGTTTAAAATCAGCACTCTGTTGTCAGGAAATATTTTAATGCAATTTCACAGAATTCCCTGTTATCACATCCTGTTCATTGTCTTCTCTGGAGTCTTAAGGTTGGAATTAAAGAGTAGATGCTATGTTTGCGGGCTGCTTTCTTAATATCTCAAGGATGTCCCATTGTAAAGAGACTGCTCAGGGTATGGACTCATCCTTCGCTTCTTTTTCAGAAAGCTGTCTACAACTCCAGGGGTGGTGGAGTATGTGATCCAAGGTTCCCTGACCACAGTGATGGGACCAGGGATAGACTCTTGACCCAAAAGGTGACAGATTGCATTTTCCAAGGATGGTCATAGCTGTCCCTTCCATCAGCATGCTTTTCTTACAATGAAACCTTGCTACAGTCTCTTTAGGTAGTGGAATCTGTGCCCCCTCCCCCTTGAACCTGGGCAGAATTCCATGACTTAGAGAGTATACTATGTGACTTCTGAGGCTACAGCACATGGCATGCTGCAGCTTTTTACCTGACTTACTCTCTCCATATCTTCCCTATGCCTACTCCCTCTCTTTCATCCTATCTCTAGATACTTGCTCTGGGAACCCAGCTGCCATGTGGTAAGGAAGCCCAGGCCACATGGAGAGGATGCATGTAAGGGTTCCAATAGGTAATCCTGTTGAGGTCGTGACCAGTACCTAACAGCCAGACAGGTGAGTGAGGAAACCATGGAGATGTCTCCAATCCCAACCACCACCCAACAGCAACCACATAAGGGACCCTTAGTGAGTCTTGTGTGGTTGAGCTCAGACAACTCTCAGAACCATGAGGGATTGCAACAGTAAAGAATTGTTGTTTGCACTATTAAATTTGGGGAGCTTTGTCATGCAGCAGTGGATAACCAATACACAAAGGGAATCGTTTATAGAGATTTTTTGGATTTTTTCCCAGACTTTTGGAACTGAGGTACAAAGAGACTGTGTCAGCTTGCTACATGGGTTAGACCTAGGAGAGTATGCAGATAGGACTGCGGAAGGTGTCACCTTAGTCAGGTTCAGCCATGTGTGAAAGGAAACACACGTGAGAGGAATGGAAATTTGCAGAGCGAAGGAAATGAAATAGGGAGAGTGTTGCTGGGATTTTGGATGATTTTCTTTTTCTTTTTCAAAGAAGTTCACTGAAAGCTAGTATAATAATAATAATTATTATTATTATTACATTTTGGCTGCACAGCTGGGCCTGTGGGATCTTAATTCTCTGACCAGGGATCGAACTCACACCCTGCTGAGATGGAAGTGCAGAGTCAACCACAAGACTGCTGGGGAAGTCCCTGGATGGCTTTAAACTTCTTAGCTTTGAATAGGCCCACTTACATATTCCGAAAGGAAATCAGTCCTAAATATTCATTAGAAGGACTGATGTGGAAGCTGAAACTCCGATACTTTGGCCTCCTGATGCGAAGAACTGACTCATTTGAAAAGACCCTGATGCTGGGAAAGATTGAAGGCAGGAAGCGAAGGGGACAACAGAGGATGAGATGGTTGGATGGCATCACTGACTCAGTGGACATGAGTTTGCACAAACTCTGGGAGTTGGTGATGGACAGGAAGGCCTGGCGTGCTGCAGTCTATGGGGTCACAAAGAGTTGGACACAACTGAGCGACTGAACTGAACTGACTGATACATTCAAGAGTTAGATCCTATGAGATGCTTTTATATCTAACAATGATAATTAGTATTAAATTTATTTTCATTTAGTGTAATAAATAATCATTATTAAATTAAATATTATTTCTGCTATTAAAATAATATTCTCATCTTTTGCCTTGACTAATTTCAATGACTTTTTGTTTCTTGTAACCAAATGACTCTTGATTAAAACATCTGCTCACCAATTTGAAATGGCTATGGACATATTGGGCTTCCCTTGTGGCTCAGTAAAGCCACCTGCAAATGTGGGAGATGCGAGTTCAGTTCCTGGGTTGGGAAGATCTCCTGGAGAATGAAATGGCAACTGACTCCAGTATTCTTGCCTGGGAAATTCCATTTACATAGGAACCTGGCAGTCTACAGTCCATGGGGTCAAAAGAGTTGGACCCAACTAAACAACAACAACGGACATGCCACTGACTTTATGTAGAACAAATCTGCTGCAGGAAAGTTTTACCTGCTTTAAGCCCTGAGAACGTTTTGAGGGTTTTGCCACAGAGGAGGACCATTGGCCTCTGTAAATTCCCAGTCTTTGGCTGTCAGCACAGCATGGCATCTGTGATGGTCACTGATGCTGCCCACTGGATACTTCCGGCTCCTCCTCTAGCTGGAAGGTCATAAAACCACACGTCCTGGCTCCTCTGGGGTGGGTGCGACTGTGTAAGCAGACCAGAGTAGACTGGTAAGTGTCACTTCTGGCTACCTTTTAAGGATCCTGGCCAGACCTTTGGGCGGGGCGGGGGTGGGGGGGGAACATGACCGATAGTAAGGGCTCCAGCTGCCGCTGAGCCCTCGGGTAAGGACAGGGCAGGACCACAGAAAGAAGCCCCCGCTGATCTGCAGCAGAGTGCGAGTAGAAAATAACTTTTTGATGAAGGAGATTTGAGAGTTGATTATCACTATAGCAGAATCCAGCCTCTCCTGCCTGATTCACTGATTCGGCATCATCCATCGCCCAGAAGACTGGGACCCTCCAGGGAAACCTCCCCACACAGCCCCTCCCGCGTCCTTCACAGTGGCCTCCATCTTGCTTCCTTAAGAAGTTCCAGAGGAGCCGCTCTTCCTCCTCTGCTCCTCCTACACCCCAGGGAATGGATCTGGTCCTGGGTCCCCATCCTCACCTGATTCTCCTTTCTCTTCAAATTTGAACACTCTCAGGTTTTCACAGTGGCCTCCATCTTGCTTCCTTAAGAAGTTCCAGAGGAGCCGCTCTTCCTCCTCTGCTCCTCCTACACCCCAGGGAATGGATCTGGTCCTGGGTCCCCATCCTCACCTGATTCTCCTTTCTCTTCAAATTTGAACACTCTCAGGTTTGTGCATTGGAGAAGGAAATGGCAACCCACTCCAGTGTTCTTGCCTGGAGAATCCCAGGGACGGGGAAGCCTGGTGGGCTGCCGTCTCTGGGGTTGCACAGAGTCGGACACGACTGAAGCGACTTAGCAGCAGCAGCAGCAGGTTTGTGCAGTCTTGAAAACTTCTCATCAACCTATCTGTCCTTCTATTAAACTTTCCTACAAATAGTTTTGGGCTTCCCAGGTGGTGCTGGTGGTAAAGAACCCACTTCCCAGTGCAGAAGACATAAGAGATGGAGGTTTGATCCCTGGGTCAGGAAGATCCCCTGGAGGAGAGGATGGCAACCCATGGTCAGAGGAGCCTGGTGGGCTATGGTACATAGGGTCACAAAGAGTCAGACACAGCTTCAGTGACTTAGCACGTATGCGTGCACAGACAGTTTATACACCCTGCTTTTCAGTTTCTTATTTCCCAAATAGTTAATCCTCTGTAAACTCATTAAAAAAAAAAGATTGAAGTATAGTTAATTTGCATTATTGTATTAGTTTCAGGTGTACAGCCAAGTGATTCAGTTATATGTATGTATTTTTCAGATTTTTTTTCCATTATAGGTTATTACAAGATATTAAATAGTTCCCTGTGCTGTACAGTAAATGCTTGTGTAAACTCATCTTTGTTCTGACCTCTTCGCTGAAGCTGGTTGCCTGAAATTGTTTGGCTACATAAATCAAGGCTTCTCTGATCCCCTGAATTCCAACTCTTTGTTATCATAGGATTATAGAATTTCAAACTGAAAAAAAAAAATACAGAGAATGGGCTTCTCAAACTGTGCATAGAGTCACCTAGGAATCTTGTGCAAAAGCACTCTGGAGGCTCACCTAGAGATTCTGATTCAGTAGTTCTTGAGAAGGACTGGCAATGTGCATTGCCATGAGCTCCCAATGGTACTGATGTTGCTGTGGACACACTGGGTTAAATGACAGTGTTTGTTTTTTTTCCAAGTCTGAAATGAAGACCGATGTATGGACTAATATCACTTGGGTAGTGGGGGAGGTCTTTTCCATGGTTGCCATGGTGAACCAGCAGGAGTAGCTCTTATCAATGGTCCAAGAAAGAATCATTAGTGTATACACATTGGGGAACAGTGGTCCCAGTATTCTACACTAGATGCATATCTCCAGAACTTGACCTTGGGGTTGAGATTGAAGCTGGAGGCGAAACAACTTCTTGTCTTTGAGAGAGCCCTTGTTCTGGAACACACATCTGAGCTGTGTATCCATGGGCAAACACAGAAAAATAATGAACTGTTGAGGACTTTCTGTGGAAATGAATTCTTTGGGGTTTTCTTTTTTTAATAGACAGGTTGCTGGTTTTGGGAAATCACAAGAAGTTAAGTTAAACAGAAGAGGCAGCTTTCTAAGAACCTGATTCTTCCAGAAGTTTAACACGTTCTCTTCCTCCGTAGCCATCTTCTTGACGCAGGGTAGCCATGCTTGTCACTGGGGAAATGCTATTTCATAAGCGATGGTTCCTGCCAGGGTTTCTCTTCTGTCATCCCATCACACTGCGCTCCCACTGTACCCTTCTGCTGAGACTTATGCTACCTGAGCTTACCAGCTCCCTGCAGTCTTGACAAAGTCACAGAGACAGGCTTAAAAGGCTGAGAAGGATTTTTAGAGATTTAGAGCGGTCTGGACCACTTGTTTTGTTTTAAATGAGAACACTGAGATTTGGAGAGGAGAAAGATGTGTTTCAAGGTAACAGCAAAATGCCGGCAGAGCTAATACAGTGAACCAGAACTTCTGATACCCAGTCTGGTACTCTTTGACTGCACTCTAGTCTCATGGGATGGGAAAGCTGAGATGCAACAGGATGGGATACTTACAAGTTCACTGGGTGAGCAAGAAGCCCAGATGAAATTTGAGTATTGTGCTGTGCTAATTCAGTGATAAAATATATCACCCATGGTTTTGTTTCATTTTGTTTTGTTCATCTAATATCCTAAATTTTATAGATGAGGACACCAAGGACCAGTGATGACATTGGGCCACATACCCCTGGTGTAAAAGTTACTGATTCACTCATTCTAGACCTTTCTAAGCATTCATTCCAACCTCTGCTCTTTCTGACTTTTCCACTCCTGACACATCTGCAGCCCAAACCATTAATGCTGTTGGATTTCTTCGTAGAATCTTGAAGGAAAATCTTTCTTATTCCTCCCTAGAGGTTTTGTGCTTCCTTCACACTCAGCCAGAGGAGAAAGGTCAGTGTTCAAAGTGATGTGGAGGGTGAAAGCCTGGCTGAGACCCCTGGCATCTCAATGCTTCCAACATGAGTTTTCTCTGGCCTTGACTTATTAATGATGGTGTATTAAGACCTCATTTTTATCTCAGTTTTATAGATCTCACCAGTTTGGGATTAGTGGCAATGGTGATAGAGGCCAAACTGAAGTTTATCTATGAGAATCAAAGAGGAGAATTTGAACAAATTGTTCACGTTAATGATATTTAAAAGTGGTTATTTATAGAGAACAGGCTATGGTTGCCAAGTGGGAGGAGAAGTGGGAAAGGGAAGGAAAGGAAGTTTGGAATTTACAAATGCAAACTATTTTATATAAGGTGAATAAATAATAAGATCCTACTTTATTGTACAGGGAATTATTGGGTTGGCTAAAAAGTTTGGATTTTTCCTTAACCTCTTACATATATATTCTATATGCTGTGATAAAATCATAATGGAAAGAATATGAAAAGAATGTGTATATATATGTATAGGTGAATCAGTTTGCTGTACAGCAGGAATTAACACAACATTGTAAATCAACTGTAATAAAATAAAATTTTTTAAAAGTGGATGTTTAACCAGTTTAAGAGAAGAATCTTTCAAACACCATTATGTTAAGAACTCTCTGACTCAAATGTCTTGACTGTTTTTGTATTAATTGCACATTATTCTTACCTATTCAGTAGGTAAGGTCTCCAATGATTTTCTCTGAGGGAACGTGTTGATAGTCTAACTTAACCCTTCTGTGTATGTGAGGTAGTAGTATAGTGTTAGTTGCTCATTCATATCTGACTCTTTGCGATCCCTTGGACTGTTGCCTGCCAGGCTCCTCTGTCCATGGAATTCTTTGGGCAAGAATCCTGGAGTGGGTAGCCATTCCTTTCTCCAGGGGATCTTCCCAACCCAGGGATCGAACCCAGGTCTCCTGCATTGCAGGCAGATTCTTTACCATCTGAGCCACCAGGAAACCCCATGTATGTGTAAACATTGTAATTAAATTTCATGTCTCTAAAAAAATTTTTTTTACCATCTCAGAATTTTTTTCCCTTGGGTTTCCTGCCATTAATGAACATAGAGTAATGAAGCTTTGCTAAACTTATAATTGTGTGTGTGCTTGTTGTGTGTCATCATGATTTAGAGACACCAGGACTTAGACATAATACACTATAATAATGATTGTCGTAGTGAGCAAAATGGGCTTTAGAATATATGTGATGCTGCTAAGTCGCTTCAGTCATGTCCGACTCTATGCGACCCCAGAGATGGCAGCCCACCAGGCTCCCCATCCCTGGGATTCTCCAGGCAAGAACACTGGAGTGGGTTGCCATTTCCTTCTCCAGTGAATGAAAGTGAAGAGTGAAAGTAAAGTCGCTCATTCGTGTCTGACTCTTAGCGACCCCATGGACTGCAGCCTACCAGGCTCCTCCATCCATGGGATTTTCCAGGCAAGAATACTGGAGTGGGGTGCCATTGCCTTCTCCAAGAATATATGTGGTTATGTGTTATTATGTATTAGAATAGTAAACAGATTTGTAACTTTGTCCTAGGTAAAGAATGCCATTGGTGGGAGATAATAAAGGGATTTTTGTGCTTTTTTAAAGAGAACCATTTTTTAAAACTCTGTTGAATTTGTTGCAGTATTGCTTCCATTTTCTGTTCTGTCTTTTGACTGCAAGGCACATGGGGTTTAACCTCCCTGACCAGGAATCAAACCTGTACCCCCTGCATTGGAAGGCGAAGTCTTAACCACTGGGCTTCCAAGGAAGTCCCAGTAAAGTGATTTAAAGTGTATGTATATATATAAGCTCAACACAGCCCAGGAGAAAGGTTTTGATTACAAAGGAATCAGGCAGTTGGTAAGTGAGTATGACAGACTGTGAATTCTAGGAAATACGGAGGTGCTGAAGTTGGCAAAAAGTCATGTCCTGTTTGGCAATATTTTGTTTGCTGAAGCAGAGCCCACCAGTATCTAGGTTATAGAGAAAATTCAGAAACACAGAACAACAGATGACCTTAGCAGCAAAAGCGAATATGGGCCAAAGAAAATAAAAATAGAAAATAAGTCCAGAGAAAGAGGTCTTGAGCAAGACTCCAAATCTAGATCAGTTTTCACTGTACAACCTGATTCTCTGGTTAAAATGGCATGGATGTTTAGCCACCTTTACTCTGGTCACTCATGGCAACTCCAAGCACTAACTCTAAAACTATGGATTCCACCCTAATAATGATTGTCATAGTGAGCAAAAGAGGCTTTAGAATATGTGTGGTTATGTGTTATTATCTATGAGAATAGTAAACAGATTTGTAATCAACTGAAAGCAAACTAAGACCTAATGTCCAAGAATAATAAGGCTAGAGTAGATGAATATGGATACAAAGTTGTGGGATCTTATTTTCCCAACCAGGGATCCAACCTTCACTTCCTGGAGTGGAAGCGCAGAGTCTTAACCACTGGACCACGAGGGACATCCATACAAGACTGCAACTTCTGATTCTGTTTTGAGTTGGTGCACCTTATCCACTGGCATTTATCCAAAGCCTGCCTTCCCACATTTCTTTTGTTCACCATTATGAAAGCATTATTAAAGTCTAATTTGCACATCATACAATTCACCCATTGTATTATACAATTTGATGACTTTTAGTACATTTATACAGTTGTGAGCATCACCAACAATCAGGTTTTACAGTGCTTCCATCACCCTAAAATTTCCCCCATTCCCGTGGTCAATCCTTGTTTCTTCTCCCGTCAACGATCGTCTACATCCTTCTGTGATTTTTTAAAATTACCTTTGGCTCTGTGTTTGAAGAAGCAAACTATTTGGCTATTTTAAGAGACATAGATTATGTTGAAACGGCTTTATTATTTTTTTAATCCATAAATATCTGTTACTGACAAAAGTGGAAAAATCCTTAAGACTAAATCTTACTAAAGTGATACCTGTTTACAGTACATATAGAATGTGCTTTGACGGGTAAGTAGAATGATGAGATTTGTACAGAAGCGGCAGTTACAGGAGCACTGCTCGTCATGAAGCTTACTTATGAGGATGAAGAAACGGGCAAAGGTACGGATAGAAAGGTACTTTTCGTCAGTACTACCATATGTAATAAACATGGAATCCATAAATTGGGCTAATGCATAAAAATGTTCATTAATCCCCCCTTTAGGAAATTGTGTCCCCAAACTAAAAATATTACAGTAAGAATTGCTTTTTTTTTAATTAGAGAATTTTAAGAATTCTTTACTACAAAATGTCTAGTTGAGTTATAGAACTAGAGGAATATTTGCCACTACAAAGCAAATGACTGAGTCCTCCCAGGGAGTGGCATTCAAAGGTCATGGCAGGAGTGGGCAGCAGAGAGGAGCAGGGCTCTTCCTCTCCCCCAGGAGGGAGGGCATTAAGGAAACGCAGGATGTCCTTTCTCTGACTGATG
Source organism: Cephalophus harveyi (assembly GCA_006410635.1). Classification (NCBI taxonomy): domain Eukaryota; kingdom Metazoa; phylum Chordata; class Mammalia; order Artiodactyla; family Bovidae; genus Cephalophus; species Cephalophus harveyi. The sequence goes on along the minus strand of SJYT01013420.1, from coordinate 648,482 downwards.
GATGGTGGATGTGTTTGCCGATTTACAAGATGGGTTCGGTGGTACTGACTTGTACTCTCAATTCTCGCTTCTTCTCAAGCTTTCACCGGGAGGATGGTAGTGTCACGAGAGCAGGGGCTAGAGAGGTACTAGGATGGGGTGGGTGCCCACCTCTTGGCAGCCCAGGGGGGTGCCTCCCCCTCCTCCAGGTGGTGCAGGGCACTGTGTCTGGACTCGGTCTTCAGGGCACAGGTTCTGGTGGGAGACGTGACACCCGTCGCTGCAGAGTCCCTGCAGTGCCTTCTGTCTCCCCCGGGGCTTGGAATGCATCACCGAGCTGATATCAGATACAGACTTTGTGCCATCGTGGGCCAACCTCTGGATCTCTCTCCTCTAGCCCATGCCATCTCGGAAATCAGAACTGCCTCCCTCCAGCTCTAAGGACCACATCAAGATGAGCACTTAAGAATTCCCCAGTGACTCAGACACCTGGGATGATACGGGTGTATCTATATGGGGTGGGGGTGGATTCCAGGACACACGGTTGGTAGCCCCCTGAATGGGTGGGCCCCTCCATCTTCAGATGGGAGAGTGTCCTGGGGTAGCTGTGACCACGAGGCCCACCCCGGGCTCTGGGAAGGAGTGCAGAGGCTGCCCAGGGCACCTGACCATGTTGCTGTGGGGCACGTGGAATGGGGTGTGTGCGGCCCAGCTGGGAGGGGAGGGATGCTGAGAGGAGGGGGTGCTAATGGGGAATGGGAGCCCTACATGTACGAGTGGGATAGAACTTGAGAGCTCATCTGGTCAAAGCCCCTGCTTTAAACGTGGGAAAAGGAGGCGCTGAGGGAGAACGTAGCTGGTCCTCGGTCACGTGGCAAGACGGAGACAAAGCCAATGCAGAAGCAAATCTCCAAGAGGCTCAGCCCCGTGGTTTTCCCTCCTGTAGTATGCTGGCTTCCGAAATCAAATACAGAGCACAGGAAGACACAGCTCTCATATCAAATCTGTCACTAAAATGCTGCATTTATATATATATATAAAATACATAGGAACCCTGAAAAATACATCATTGAAGCACAATGACCTTCCTAGAAAATACTCCAGAGCCAAGTTTCCCAGGTTTGGGGAGGAGGGTGGAGGAAAGTGTGGGGGGAATAGTGCATGTGCTTCCTAGGATCTTGTTCACCAGCAGTACCTGAAGGTCAAGTTCACAGTTGCCTCTGACTGGAATGTGAGGCAGACGGCTGGGGCAGACAGAGTATCTCTGAAGAAAGTGGACTGTTTGGTGTTAGGGTTACTGGGCTTACTGGAATGGATATTTCTCCAAGCTCAGACAGTCATGAGGCTCTCTCATCTTTTGGAGACAAAGGGAGGTCTATGATACACACAAGCAGGACAGGCATAACTGAGATGAAACAGTGGCCGAAAGCCCTCAAGGATATGAATCTTTGGCCAGAGCAGGAGCCTCTGGGCTAGTGGCAAGCCAGGGCAGGGGCTTCAGGGACGTGCCATCTGCAGGAACCAAAGCCAGTCTTTGCCTATGATGCCTCTGACAGAGTAGCTTCCATCCTTTATCCCATGGGGGCAGGAGGTGAAGGATAAACCAATGAGGCCAACAGAGGCCTGAAGAATGTCTCATTCTGGGACTGTCTTCATTGAGAGCTCCACATTTTAGAGCCACGGGATAGTGCAGCAGGACCAGAAAAAGAAATTGGGGAGAGAGGTAAATGGAAGAAGACCGGGGCCAGGGAGACGAGAGGAGGAAGGGCTGAACAGGCATGGAAGAGTGAGGTCAGTTTTGGGCTGGGAGTGGAAAGAGGGGAGGAGACATCTGAACGAAGAGAAGGGTGGGAGCTTTTTAGAAGGCAAGCCCATCACCCAAGACACTGGGGAGCCCTGTGGGTAAAAGTCCATTTAGGGGATTAAAGGAATTCTTGGGAAAGCATTTGTCACTTACGAGCTCCCAGAGCCAGGAGTTCACTGGAGGAAGCGAGGCAGGAAAAGTGGAAGGGCATGACAGATAGTGAGAGCTCGGCTGCCATCAAAGGCCAAGCTGACCAGCACAAACCTTCAGGGCAGGAGAGAACCCATGCAGACCCTAGTGTTTCCCCAGCAGAGCAATGGAGACTCATAGAGCCAGACAAGCCGAGGGAAACATCGGGCTTGGGGCTACCCTTAGTGGGAGAGCAGGGCTTCCATTGTGGGGGAAGGGCCAGCCCTTCCATGTAGGGTAGTGGCCACCAGCCTGGTGTTGCTGGAAGTCTGGACACCCGGGTTCCAGCCCCAGAACTCTCTCCTCTCTGCTAAAATAACTTGTCCAGTAATGCAGCTTTGCTCTTCCTACAAACATGGATGGCACGACTGATAAACCAGATATTGCTGTGTCCCAGTTAAGACATCACTGTATGGATCCTGAAATGAGGGGACTGAATTGGAGCTCATCTGTAGACCTCTTTCTCTTATTTTCTTTCTTCCTTCCCTCCCTCCTTCCAGACTCAAGGGTGAAGCGGAAGAATCATTACAAAGAAGTAAAGGGTCAGATAGAAATTTTTTGATCCAACCGACAACCAGGGGTTTTAAACTGGGCAGCAGGAACGCTGGGATGAGAAATGGTTCAGAATCAACCTACCAAACAGACCCCAGACAGACACACACGGCTGGGGAGAAGCATCATTGCCCTGAGGGCTGGAGAACTTGGTGCAGAGAGGATGCTGCAGACATGAATGAGAACCAGTTTCTGGTTCAGGTCTGTGTTTGTATAGATTCACATCCATCCACGTCCTTTCCTGGCTCTGCACCAGCCTTCAAGGGGATTGGTCAAGGACTGGATTAGAGAGCAGTGGGCAGAGGGGAGTGGCTGTGACAGACACATGTTCCTTTCCAGGAGCAGCTGATTCCTTCCAGCCCAGCCCTCTTAGTTTCATCTTCTGGAGCAAACTCTTCATAAACCCTTAGGGACCAGCCCTTGAGACGGTTTATGTGTTTGTCAAGAAGGGAAGCAGAGTTATCCCTGACCTCACAGCCTCACAGCCCCAGTGACACCGCTCTCTTGGGGACCTCAGGGCAGTGTCCTTCACCCCCAGCCTCAGTCCCCCTCATGATTCATGTGATGGTGAGCACTGTGGTAGGGAGGGGAGGACAAGAGCTTTGGAATTCTTGAAAAAGTAGGAGGAATCAGTCAATTGATTTCTCTGTGGATTAGATTAAAAATTCCCAGGGCTGACCCTGGGGCGTTCTCCCTGCCCCACCCCTGCTTTTTAAAGGGTCATACATGTTGTATGCGGAACTGGGGAATCTAAAAGCTCATTTAAAGTCATTGCTTTTGGAGTCTGACTGCGGCGGCTGTCACATTTGTAGTATTATACCTTTGCCCAATAGTCTGAAGCCAGTTCCCCCAGCTCCAGCCCAGGGAGGTATCCTGGCCCAGAGAATGGAGCCTTCTCTCCCCCACCCCCGACCAGGCTCTGGTCTCTGGTAGTAGATGCTACTTTGTTCACTGTCTGCTCTCCAGGTGGGTGTCACACCCTGTCCACCCCCACCTGCCCCCCCTACCCCCGCACCCTTTGGAGGCAGAGAAGAGGCTGAGATGGGCTGCGAGGGTGGGGGCAACCCCCCAATAGAGCTGAGGGCATGGTGTGCCTGAGGCCAGATGCCCCCGTAGGGGAGCACTGTGGAGGTACCCAGTTAGCCCCCAGACCAATAGCCTGGAGTACCATTATTTGCATCTGCTAATTGGTCTCTGTCCGGTAGATCCAAAGGAGACACTGGAAAAAGAAGCAGCAGCCAGGAGAGAGTCCTGGAGCTGCAGGAAGATGGGAGATGTGGGGCGAGGGGGAGAGGGTGGCGGCAGGAGGGGAAACTGGCAGAGAGCCCGTTCTGAACAGAGACGGGGCCAAGCACAAGGGTCGGGGGTCGTGGGGTGGGGAGTCAGTGATGCAGAGAGTGGAGAGGTCGAGGTGCAGAACAACCAGAACAGCCGCCTGGGGTCCTCCTTTGCCTGGGGCTGGGCTGTGCACCTAGTAGCCAGTGCCTCTGTCCTGCCTGGTGCGTGTGGCGGGAGCCCTGGGCTGGAGGAATGGCCAGCCTTCGAGGCCCAAGGTGTCACAGTGGCCTCCCCACAGCTGCTCTCGGGCCAGGGGGCAGAGCCTCTTGGGAGAAGAGCCAGGGAGGGGAAGGCAGGCCAGAGTGGCAGGTCTCGGTTCAGACAGACCCGGAGGCCTGGAGGAAGTGTGGAGATCATTGGGTTGCTGGGGAGAGCCACCCCAAAAGCCCCTGCACCCCATCCCTACTCTGTTCTGTAATGACCAGAGGGAAGCCCCAGAGAACTCTGGGA
>SJYT01013420.1:577828-633249 GCA_006410635.1 Cephalophus harveyi | reverse complement strand
TCTTGAGAGTCCCTTGGACTGCAAGAAGATCCAACCAGTCCATTCTGAAGGAGATCAGCCCTGGGATTTCTTTGGAAGGAATGATGCTAAAGCTGAAACTCCAGTACTTTGGCCACCTCATGCGAAGAGTTGACTCACTGGAAAAGACTCTGATGTTGGGGGGAATTGGGGGCAGGAGGAGAAGGGGACGACCAAGGATGAGATGGTTGGATGGCATCACGGACTCTATGGACGTGAGTCTGAGTGAACTCTGAGAGATGGTGATGAACAGGGAGGCCTGGAGAGCTGCGATTCATGGGGTCGCAAAGAGTCGGACACGACTGAGCGACTGAGCTGAACTGAAGTATTTTCTATCTTTAATCAGTTTCTTTTATACTTAATGGACAACATATCTTGAATATATTTTCATGTTTTCAAATAGTCTTTGAAATATTTTATATGGTTTCACAATAGCCCTTTCTATAGAATAACCTATAGTGTATTTCTACATATTACTTAAACATGTTTATATGTATATAAACTTTCCCTTATTAATGTGTATTTAGATTACTTAAAGTTCAATAAATTTACACCAAACAACCTTGAACACAACTCTTTGTCCATGTCTTACTTCTTTAGGCAAATAATTAAAAACACCATTTCTTGGTCAACACAAGGACAATTGCCTTGTCATGTGATGAAGTGGGTTAATGGATTGGTTCCTATTAAACTATTCGTCTATTCCTAGGAAATACATTATTTCATTTTTGTGTCTCATTCTTTCATTACAACATTGGATCCCATCTTATTTAATTCCTATGTATTCATAAAGAAAATTTGCACTTTTGTGCGAACATGGCAGGGCTTTTTGTATCAAGATAATGATTCTGTAAAATCAAGTGCACTTGTTCATCTTTCTGTATGCCTTGGAACTATTAATAGAGCATATGAAAGATGTGTTCTTTGAAAGTTTGAAAGAGTGCAATAAGAAAAAAAATGCCTGCTATCTTTTGGGGAGTCTGGTTTGCACAGTGGTAGGGAATTGGCTTGTCATTTCACTGACTGCACAGCAACAACAGCTTTGAGAGATAGATGTTGTTATCATCACCGATTTAGTGTTAAGGAGACTGAGGTTTGGAGAGGTTGAATAGTTTGCCAAACAGGTGAAGCTGGGATTCAAGTCCAGGCAGGCTGGCACTAGAGCCCACATCCTTATGTATTCTGCCTCTCAGACTTGGCCAACATTTTCCTTACATATTGATTCAGTCATATTTCTAATTTCAGTTTGTAATTTCCATTTTTTATAAGTCCATTGAACATTTGAAACTTTATTAGCTTAAAAGTGTAACATATCCTCAAAAAACCTCTATACAGGAAATTATATTTCTTTTCTCGGTCTTAACATCCTGTCTTAATATTTTTTGGATCATCAATTTATTCCCATCATTCTTCTTTTTCAAATAACTAACTCTTTACATATCAGAGCTTTTTATCCCTTCATATCTTTATTTTATGCTTTTGGATCTGTTCATTTCTGCCTCCTAATTTTCTTTGTTTTGGTTCGTTATTCTTTTCTAATTTTCAAGCTTGAATCTTCTGTCTGTTTATTTTTACTCTTTTCTATCAACAATATCGGGTCTCTAGCTCTGAATTTGTCTCTGGCACAATCCCATGAGTGCTGATATGCAATGTTCTTATTACTGTTAAGCCCTAAATGATCTGTAATTACAGCTTTGATTTTTCTCTCTGACCCAAGATTTCTGTAGCAGAGTTGTTAAATTTCAAAGTGTTTGGGTTTGTCAGTTTGGACTTTTGTTGTTAATTTTCTGTTTTGTTGTATTGTGGTCAGAGAATGGAGCCTGTACAATTTCTGCCTTGGAGACTTGACTTAGGTTGCCTTTGTGGGCCAATATATGATCAATTTTTGTGAATGTTTCATGAATTCTTTAAGAAAAGGTATTATTTTCTTCTCATAGAGTATAAAATTGACATATATCTATTAAATCAGACACATGAAATGTATTATTCAGCTCCTCTCTACCCTAACTCATTCTTTGGCTACTTAATCTGTCAAAGACTGAGGGTGGTATCCCCACTCTCCCACTGTTGTTGAAAGTGAAAGTGAAAGTTGCTCAGTTGTGTCCGACTCTTTGTGACCCCACGTACTATACAGTCCATGAAATTCTCCAGGCCAGAATACTGAGGTCAGCAGCCTTTCCCTTGTCCAGGGGATCTTCCCAACCCAGAGATCGAACCCAGGTCTCCTGCATTGCGGGAGGACTCTTTACCAGCTGAGCCACAAGGGAAGCCCAAGAATACTGGAGTGGGTAGCCTGTCCCTTCTCCAGCGGATCTTCCCAACCCAGGAATCGAACCAGGGTCCCCTGCGCTGCAGGCAGATTCTATACCAACTGAGCTATCAGGGAAGCCCCCACAATTGTTGAGTTACTGTCATTTTCTGTCTGTATCTGTTATAGTCCTGGTTTTACATATTTCACAGTTATCTTGTTCAGCACAAAAAACCTCATGGTGCTTATGTCTTCTTTGTGGCTTGTACCCTTTATCAACATTAAAGAACCCTTTCTGTCCTATTTAATGCCTTTTTTTTTTTTTTTTTGCCTGTAAGTCTGCTTGATCTGATATTTATATTGCCAACCCAGCTTTCTCTTTGTTTGCATTTGCCTGATAAACTTTGTCTATCCTTTTGTATCTAACCTTTCTGTGTCATGTTATTTTATCCTTGTCTCTGGACAAGAGCATAATTTTAAGAAAATTTACCTATGTGCTTTGGTGTGTTCTGGGTTGCCTTGATGGTTAAACGTGAGTCCTCCTGGCTCAGAAAAATTGTCCTTCCTTCTACTGTCATATCCTCATCTCCCTATCATACGTGCATGTATATGATATGACTGCCCTCCACGTGGCTCAAACTCTAGGTCATGGTTAATTTGGCTAGGTAAGAATACTTGACTCACTTGGGCCCATTGGAGCTCCTTCTGCAGAAATCAGGAACCATTAAAAGAGAGAGATTTGGTCTCTCTGCATGGCTGGACACATGACTTGTAAACTAGGTAGCTATGGCCAGTTTTGTCGATTTGGAAGAGAGAAGGTCAGTCATCAGAGACAGTGCCACATCATATTTTATTTAAAAAAATGGTGACATTATATTTCTAGTCCCACACACTCTCCTGAAACCTTCCCATTCCCCCACTGGATAGAATATATTCTCTTTTTCTTGAAACTGGAGGGTACTCCTGACTTCCTCAATGAGCATGGTGCGGCAGAAATAACACCGCATGCCTCCTACAGGTAGGCTGCAAAAGATGATAAGGCTTTCACTTGGCTCACTCTTTCAATACTCACACTTCAATCCCAGCCACCATATTGTGAGGAAGTCCAGACCATGTGCAAAATCTGACTTCAGGGGCTGGCCTAAGGTTTCCATCAATAACCAGCATCAACTTACAGATGTGTGAGTGAGGAAGACTTCAGATGATTCCAGCCCCCAGCCTTGTAGGTGTCCAGGTTAATACAAGTGGGTCAGAGACGAGCTATACCCACTGAAGTGAAGTGAAGTTGCTCAGTCGTGTCTGACTCTTTGCAACCCCATGGACTGTAGCCTATAATGCTCCTCTGTCCATGGGATTCTCCAGGCAAGAGTACTGGAGTGGGTTGCCATTTCCTTCTCCAGAGGATATTCCCAACCCAGGGATCGAACCTGGGTCTCCCACATTGTAGGCAGATGCTTTACCATCTGAGCCACCTAAATCCCCCATACCCACTGAGCCCGGCCCAAATCGGAGATTTACAAGCAAAATAAATGTTGCCTTTACTGTACTGTTTTCTAAAATTAAAATTTTAAGGGACTTCCCTGGTGGCCCAGTGGCTAAGACTCCAAGCTCCCAATGCAGGGGCTCTGGGTTTGATCCCTGGTCAGGGAACTAGATCCCATATGCCACAGCTAAGAGTTCACATGCCATGAACTAAAACCCAGTGCTGCCAGATAAAGAAATAAATTAAAAAATTTAAAACTTACAATCATTGTTGATTCACAAACAATACAGTTGTTTTGTATATTGTTTAGCCAGTTTCCCCAGTAGTAACATTTTGCAAAAATATAGTACTCTATCAGAATATTGACATGGATACAGTCAAGATATGGAAGGTTTCCATCACTAGGTAAATTCCTCATGTTGCCACATCCACTTCCTTCCTGCATCCACCCCCTCACTAGCCCCTGGCAACCACTGAAGTGAAATTGAAGTCTCTCAGTCATATATGACTCTTTGTGACCCTCATGGACCGTAGCCCACCAGGCTCCTCTATCTTTGAGGATTCTCCAGGGAAGAATACTGGAGTGGGTTGCCATGCCCTTCCCCAGGAGTTCTTCCCTACTCAGATATCAAACGCGGGTTTCCCGCATTGCAGGCAGACTATTCTCTAAGGCACCAGGGAAGTTTGGCAACTATTAACCTATCCATCATTTCTAATTTTGTCATTTCAAGACTGCTATGAATGGTTTCATACAGTATGTAATCTTCGAGACTGGATTTTTTTTTTTTTTTTTTGGTCAAGCATAATTCTCTGGAGACACATTCAGGGATGCATCAATACTTCATTCCTTTTTATTTCTCAGTAGTAAATATTCCATGGTGTGGATGTACCACAGTACCAACTGTTCAACTATTGAAGGACATCTGGATTCTTTTCAGCTTTCTGAGATTATGAATAGAGCTGCTATAAACATTCACGTGAAGGTCTTTGTGTCCAGGTCTTCTCTTATCTGGGATAAATGCTTAGGAGTGCAGTTGTTGAATTGTTTAGTAACTGCATGGCATGTTTGTTTGAAGAACCTGCCAAACTGTTTTCCAGAGTGGCTGTACCATTTTACATTCCACCAGCAGTGAATGAGTGATCCAGTTCCTCCACATCCTTGCCAGCATTTGGTGTTGTCACTATTTTCTATTTTAGCCATTCTTAACCATGATAGTTATGGAGTGATATCTCATTGTGGCTTTAATTTGCATTTCTCTAATGACTAATGATGTTAAACATCTTTTCATGTGCTTATTTTTCATTTGTTTATCTTCTTCAACGAAACGTCTCTTGATTACTTTTGCTTACTTTCTAATCAGATTGTTTACATTTTTCCTGTTATATTTTGAGAATTCTTTTTATATGCCGGATGATAGTTATCTGTAGGCTATATGGTTTGTAAATATTTTCTCCCTGACTGAAGCCTGTCTTGTCATCCTTTTAACTGAGTCTTTTGCAGAACAAAACTTTACATTTTGATGAAGTCTAATTTGTCAATTTTTTTTTTGATGGATTGTGCTTTTGGTGCCAAGTCTAAAGCATCATTTTCTAGCCCTAGGTCAGAAGATTTTTCTCCTTTCTTTCTAGATGTTTATATAGTTTCATGTTTACATTTAAGTCCATGAACCATTTGGCATTAATTTCTATGAAAAATATGAGACTCAGGTTGAGGAGTTTTTGTTGTTTGTTTTTTTGCTTGCTATCCGATGTCCAGTTGCTTCAGCATTGTATTGGAAAATACGCCTTTCCTCCATATAATTGCTTTTGTACATTTGACAAAAAATCAGCTGGACATGTTTGTGTGGGCCTACTTCTGGGTTTTGTCTTCTGTTCCACTGAGCTACATGCTCTGCCAATAACCAGATAGTCTTGGTTCCTGTGGCTACATGATATTTCTTGAAGTTGGACAGACGGAATGCTTCCACTTTATTTTTCCTTTTCTAAAATGTTTATTTATTGGATTTACTTTTGTCTGTGCTGGGTATTCTTTGCTCTGGGTGCTCTCTCTGGTTGCAGGGAGCGCGTGCTCCTCCCCACTTGCAGTGCTGGGGCTCCTCATCACAGTGGCTTCTCTCGTGGCAGAGCGCAGGCTTCAGTAGTTGCAGCATGCGGGCTCAGTGGCTGTGGATCACGGGCTCTGCGCGGGTCACAGAGCGCGGACTTGGTAGTTGTGGTGCACGGGCTTGGCTGTCCCACATAATGCGAAATCTTCCCAGTCCAGGGCTTGGACCCATGTCCCCTGCACTGGCGGGTGGATTCTTATCTATCGTACCGCCAGAGTGGTCCTATTTCTCCTTTTAAAAGGTGTTTTAACTGTTCTAGGGTTTGGTTTTTTTTTTTTTTTTTGCCTTTCTGTATACATTTTTGAATAATTTGTCTGTATCTTTAAAAAATATTGCGGAGATGTTGATAGGAATTTTGTTAAATCTGTGTACTATTTGTGTGTGTGTGTGTGTGGGTCAAATGGAAAAATTGTCCAACACAGATGCACTCACTCATTGTGACCAATGCTACCCTATTATGAGTACGGTGGAGGGCGAGGGGGTGGGAGGAGGTGGGCAGATGTTGCTCTAGATAATATGGAGTTGTGGGGTGTGTGGGCAGCTCGGTGTTAATATGGAAGGGTCAAAGGCAGAATTCGTGATATACAAAGAGTTGTTGTTCAGTCGATAAGTCATGTTCAACTCTTTGCAACCCCATGGACTGCAGCACATCAGGCTCCCCTGTCCTTCACCATCTCCCGGAGCTTGCTCAAACTCATGTTCATTGAATCAGTGATGCCATCCAACCACCTCATCCTCTGCTGCCCATTTCTCCTCCTGCCCTCAATCTTTCCCAGCATCAGGGTCTTTTCCAATGAGTCAGGTCTTTGCATCACGTGCCAGAGTATTGGAGCTTCAGCTTCAGCCTCAGTCCTTCTAATGACTGTTTCGGGTTGATTTCCTTAAGGATTGAGAGTAGGAAGGCTAGCGATTCTAGAAATCAGTCTGGAGCTCCTCTCTGCAGCGACGCATATACAGTCTGTTGGAACAGGCATCCTGTCTCCCCTTGGACTTATCCACAGATCACATCTCCACTCCCTCAATTACTGGTCTCCCCTGTCCCTCTTCCTCAGGGAGTCGTGGGCCTTGGCACAGTGCCCAGTCAGGGCCATCAGCCTCCTGATGGATCGAGCTGGATAACATAACAATTAATTAGTGCTTAGGACTCACAGATCGATATGCTGACAAGACCACAAAGTGACGAAACAATCTCCATCAGAGCTCCAAGGCTGCTTGAAGGAAGCCAAGAAGCAAGGCGGAGCCCTCTGCCCACTGAAAGCATTGATGTGGACCATCCATGGTGAACAGGTTGCTTAGAATCAGAAGATTCTGCAGCCACCTGGCCTCTGTAGCCATGGAAGTTTCTAGAGCCGGCAGAATGAGTTTCTCCCCATTGGTGTCTGGTTTAGCTGCTAAGGAAAGTGGTAGTTTTCTCTGGGGAGCAAATCAACTGCGTGCTTACACGTGTGTGCATGCAGTTCTGTGTCTGTGTGCTTGCTTATACGCATGGTTGGAAGGGGGAGAAGGTGAAAGACAAGAGTGATTTGCTTGGTGTTGGACATTTCTGGTATGAATTCAATGAGAGATGTAGCAAAAGTAATTTCTGTTTAGTGAGTCACAGGAAGTTTGCAGGGTATGAATAGTACCCAAGTGATGTGATCAATGGGATCCTGAGAATACAAAACAAAGAGATAATATGCATATTGGTTATAGACCCTCATATCTCGGGTCTCATCACCACACCCTGGGTGGGATTTCCTCCCTGCCTCCAGTCTTTGCCCCTATGGATCCACCTTGTACGCTACTGCTAGAATAGTCTTTTATTATTATTTGTTTATTTTTAATTAGAGGATAATTGCTTTATACTATTGTGTTGGTCTCTGCCGTATATCAACGTGAATCAGTCATAGGTATACATATGTCCCCTCCATCTTGAATCTCTTTCCTACCTCCCACCCTTTCCCACCCCTCTAGGTTGTCACAGAGCACCAGATTTGAACTCCTTGCATCACACAGCAAATTCCCACTGGTTATCTGTTTTACATACAGTAATGTATATGTTTCCATGCTCCTCTCCCAGTTCATCCCACCCACTCCTTCCCCCACCATATCCAAGCCTGTTCTCTAGGGCTGCATCTCCATTGCTGCCCTGCAGATAGATTCATCAGTGATGGTGGTGGTTAAGTTGCTAAGTCCTGTCTGACTCTTGTGATCACATGGACTGTAGCCCACCAGTCTCCTCTGCCCATGTCATTCCCAGGCAAGAATACTGGAGTGGGTTGCCATTTCCTTCTCCAGGAGATCTTCCTGACCCAGGGATTGAACCCACATCTGCTGCATTGCAGGCGATTCTTTACCACTGAGCCACCAGAGAAGCCCCAGGTTCATCAGCCCCATCTTTCTAAATTCCATATATATGTGTTAATATATGATATTTTTCTTTTTTCAAAAAATGAGTTTTATACAATTTCTAAAGGTTACTTTCCATTTACAGTTATTATGAAATATTGGCTATATTCCCCTATGTTGTACAATATATCCTTGAGTCTATATTATACCCAATGGTTTGTATCTCCCATTCCCCCACCCCTATCTTGCCCCTCTCCACCTCCCCACTGGTAAGCACTAAGTTCTCTGTATCCATGAGTATGCTTCTGTTATGTTCTATTCACTGGTTTGTTGTATTTTTTGGATGCCACATATAAGCAGTATCATACAGTATTTATCTTTCTCTGTCTGACTTATTTCACTTAGCATAATGCCCTCCAAGTCCATCCACATTGTGGCAAATGGCAAAATTCCATTCTTTATTATGGCCAAGTAGGCTAGTCTTTCTTCAATGCCAATTTCACCCTGGCCTTTAGCCTCTAAGTATTACAAACTACCAATAGACTAAAGCTTAGATGCCTAACAGCAAAGACCTTTGAACTGCTATACCTAAGAGTGATCTGGAATCCATTAAAAAAAATGGAGCCCTTCTCTCATCCCATAAATTATGAGTTAGGTGACCTGAGATGGGCCCAAGGAATTAGCTTTTTTGAAAGCATCCTGCATCTGCAACTGGAATCTGGACCACATTTTGAAAACTGCGGGCGATATCACTGCATTTTCAGAGCTGCCCATGATTTAGGCCTATTTCATCTCACCCAACAAACCAGTGAATTCTATCGACTGGTTTCCTCTCCACTATTCCCAACCCACATCAGCACCTCAAAAGCATCTTCTACCTAGGACTTCCCTGGCAGTCCAGTGGTTAAGGGTTCGCCTTCCATTGCAGGGAGTACAAGTTTGAACCCTGGTCCCAGAGCTAAGATTCCCATGTGCCTCACAGCCAGAGAAGCAAATCATTTAAAAAAAGAAGAAGAAGAAGAAGCAATATTGTAACAAATTCATCAAAGACTTTAAAAATGGTCCACATCAAAACAAACAAACAAAAAATAAAACACACCAAAAAACCCACCCACAGAAATGTCTTCCACCTAGATCACTCTTGCACTTCTCTCTTCCTCCAAACCCTTTCAATCCCTGATGATAAAACTCCAGTTTCATCTGCATAAAGTTGTCCTCAGGCCCCCCAGCGCAGAAGCCTTTCTGGCCACACCCACTTGCTTTTGGTGCCAAATCGCATATTATTTTGCTTTTTCACTTCTCTGTAGCATTCTTTCCCTCTTTCCAAGACCAGTAAATGCTTCTGCAGGTAGGGCACTTCTATGCAGCTGTGAATACACTGAACCTTGCTGGAGGTGGAGAAAGATTGTACTTCTTTTGTGTTTACTTTAACACAGTCCTCCCCAGGCTGGGCCCCAGGGGGGTTGCACTTGTACAATTCTTAGAATGATGAATGGAAGTGTCAGTGAATTCTCTCTTGAAGTGGCGGAGAATGGGCAAGAGGCCTTGGCGATGAGATTCAATCACCTGTCCTCCTTTCTCTCTTCTTCAGCTCCGAGTGGCAGATTTTCTGGGCCCGTAGCCAAGCATGTGGGTTGTAATATTTTGTACGCGTTTGAATATGAGTGTGTGTGGAGGAATAAGCCACCCTTGCCTCCCTACCCAAATCCAGCCCCCTTTTCACGCTTCTTCTTGAGGATTAGTCGCCATTCTGACGCACCCCAGCATGATGCTCATCATCTTGGTGGCATGATAAGGTCGATGCAGAGAGGCAGGCCTGTGAGTCGCAGTGTCTGAAGGTGGAATTCCTCCCAAGACAACTGGTTGGTTGCCAATGACACTGCGAGGTCATCCATGCCTGTGCCATTCTTTCCTCCTCTTCAGAGGCTTTGATTCGGGGTCCCCTCCGGGGAGTCTGGCTTCATATCAGCTCCTCCCCTGCTTTGCTTCCCCACGTCTGTCATTTTCATTGCTGCCTGAAAACACGGGTTGTCATGCCACACAGGAAAACAATGTGTCTTCTGCCAGATTCACTTAAAAAGACAAACGTGGAGCTCCGTGGGAGAGCTGCCTGACACCTGCTGGGATCTGTTTTTCCAGGAGAACTCCGGTTCATCCAGGCCTGGAGACACCTGAGTGGTGTGCTCTGCTAGCAGTTATGGTCACATCCCTGTGAAAAGGAGTATGTACCAGCCCCTTTGCTCCAGCGGACTCATGGTCCACCTGGTAATAAAGACTGGAGCGCATCCCCCAGAGCTATTTGAATCATACCTGCGGGAAGTCAACCCTGGATGCCAGGGGGTTACCTGGAGTGGGATAGGGTATGAGCGCCAAGTATGTAATGCAGGGGCTCTAGGGGAGAGTGGGATGGTCTTGGCCTGTGATACTGGGCCAAGCTGGCCCATCAGGTGGGCTTCCTAAGGGGGCGCTACGATTGCTGGGAGACTGAATGGCAAATTCCAGATTCTTCTCACCCCCAGCTGTAGGCACCCCCTCCTACAATTTCCTGAGCTTGATCTAGGCACCCAGCATGTCTGCTGGGTGATACAAAGCAGCTCAGTATTGCAAAAGGTGACTCCAGTTGAAATAACTAGAACAGAGGGAGGACTGATATTTAGAGGGCCTATAGTCTGTGGGGAAACCCCAAAATATCCCGAAGAAAAAGTAGGTCACTGGAGGATCCGCATCCTGTAACCACTATGAGCCATGAGTGCACCTGACATGGAGCTGTATTTCCCTTTAAGAAGTGCCGTTTTTGTGTGTGTGATCTGGGTTTGTATTTTAATTTTTTTTAATTAAAAAAAGGGTATAATAGCTTTACAATGTTGTGTTAGTTTCTGCTATATGACAATGTGAATCAGCTACAAATATACATATATATCTCCCCTCCCTCTGGAGCCTCCCTCCCACTGCCCCACCCCCAGCCCACAGAGCTGAGCAGTGGGAGGGAGGTGAGGCCGTCATCACAGAGCACAGGGCTGAGCTCCCTGTGCTGGGCAGCAGCTTCCCACTAGCTGCCTACTTCACACACGGTAGTGGCTACATGTCAGTCCCATCTCCCCACTCATCCCAGCCTCCCCCCTCCACCTGCATGTCCACATGTCCATTCTCCACATCTTTGACTCTATTGCTGCCCTGGAAATAGGGTCATCTGCACCGTTTTTCTAGACTGTACATATATGCGTTAATATACAATGTTTGTTTTTCTCTTTCTGGCTTACTTTACTCTGTATGACAGACCCTGAGTTCATCCACACCACTACACGTGACTCAATTTCATTCTTCTTTATGGCTGAGTAATATTTCACTGTCCATTTTTAATCGACACATTTGTTCTTTAAGTTACAATACTGACTGGAGGACATTTTAAGCCTCATGCCTGGCCCAAGAAACCACACTGGCATTGTTAAAATTCCCAGTATAAATGGAGTCTTACTGTATTGGGCAAAGACAATCATATTTTTCCCTATCATTTACCATTTGTTGTGTCAGGCACTTACAGTGCTCACTGACAAGTATCATGTCACTGAAACCTCACATTATTCTATGAGGTCATTCACATTTCACTGGTGGCACAGAGTTGCCCAGGATAGCACAGAATATACGTGACTGGCCCCAGATTCAAGCTCACATCTAAAGAATCCAAACACAGTGTTCCTTACCTCTACCCTGTGCTGCTCTCTTGCTAGAACAAGCAAGCAGAGATTCGTCTGCAGCATCAGTGGCAGAGCTGGATGGAGTTTCTAGGGGGAATCTAGGTTCTCTTTTTTTTATTTTAATCACTGTGTTGTGTCTGACTCTCTACAACCCCATGGGCTATAGACTGCCCGGTTCCTCTGCCTGGTTCCATGAAATTTCCCAGGCAAGAATACTGGAGTGGGTTGACATTTCCTTCTTTAGGGGATCTTCTTGACACCAGGGACTGGAATAAAATGGAAAACAACAAAAAAGCATTTATAGGATGGGGAAGATCATGGAGCCGTTGATGAATGTCAATGTCATAAATGTAAACAACTTCGTAAAGGGACTAAGTCCTTTGCATATAGTACCCTATCTAATCTCTTAGGGCTTCCCTGATGGCTCAGCAGGTAAAAAATTTGCCTACAGTGCAGGAGACACAGGAGATGCAGCTTCGATCCCTAGGTTGGGACAATCCCCTGGAGGAGGGCCCACTCTAGTATTCCTACCTGGAGAATCCCGTGGACAGAGGAGCCTAGTGGGCTACAGTTCAAAGGGCGCTAAGAGTCAGATATGATTGAGCAACTGCACACACAGGACATAGGAAATTAGATTATTGCCATTTTATAGGTGAGAAAAACTGAGGCATAAGTGGTAGCTTGCCCAGGTCATGGCTACTGGTCAGGGCACAGGCTGGTGAACCTCAACAGAAGGCCACAGAGCCACCATCTCAACCCTCACCAACTGGATCTGAGCTGCTGTTCTATTCCCCAGTCCATCACAGTTGATCTTGTCACAGGCACATTCTACTCAAATCAGTTACTAAGACAACTGAGCAGACTTTATTGGTCTCCCAGGAATCCTGGCCATATGAATATTACAGTAAAATAACAAACATCCGCTGATATCCCCAATGGGGAAGAAAGGACGATTAATAGATTTGCCATTTGCTGTACAATTCCACTGTGAAGGTGGTTTGCCTGTTAGGTTGAGAGACATCTACCGTCATCACAGAGGTCAGCTCCCTTGCTAGAAAGCGTTGCCTTTGTTTGCTTGTGAAAAATGCACATGCTGCCTCTTTTCCTGATTTGTACAGCGAGCCTTCTGCCAAGAAGAACATCATAAATAAATGACCAGCCTCGAAAACAGACGTGTCAGCGATGCTACTTGATGCCTTGGCATTCTGAGACCTTCCTTCAGGTGTGATAAAGCTCAGTCCCGTGGAGGAGTCATCCCACCCCTTGCCCCTTTCCTGGGTTCCAGGAACTCTTGAGACTATAGCTGTCTCCCCGCTGAAGACAACTCCAGCTGTTACTGGTGGTCCAGTGGCTAAGACTCCACACTCACAATGCAGGAGACCCAGGTTCAATCCCTGGTCAGGGAACCAGATCTTGCATGCCACAATTAAGTCCCAGTGCAACCAAATAAATACATTTTTTAAAACCTATATAATTAACGAGGCTTCCCAGGGGGCACTAGTGGTAGAGAACCTGCCTGCCAATGTAGGAGATATAAGAGACGTGGGTTCAATCCCTGGGTTGGGAAGATCCCCTGGAGGCGGGGCATGGCGACCCACTCCAGTATTCTTGCCTCATGGGCAGAGGAGCTTAAAGGGCTATGGTCCATAGGGTTGCAAAGAGTTGGACATGACTGAAGTGACTTAGCATGTATGCATATAATTAACGTGTCATTGTTGAAAAACTAGAAAATAAAAATGAACTAAAAAATGTCTAATTTTGTCCACCAAAACCAAAAGCTGAACAAACTTTTGGGATATGACTTTTCAGTGACAAAATGCTGTGGATATTTTTCAAAGTCAATAATGAACTCTTCCATGACAATTGTAAATAGTCCCTTAGCATTCAGCCGTATAGAAGAGCATCATAATCTAATGGGTGGTGGTTTGTTTGCTTTGCCATTTCCCTGTTATTAGATATTTAAGTTGTTTCCATCTCAGTGGTATTATAAACAATACTTTATATCTCTACACAACTCTGTGCTGGTCTTAATTGTTTTCTGTAGGAAAAATTCTAGAATCAGAGTTTCTAGGTTAGAGGGAATGTAATTCTTAAGATTTTGGTTTAGTTTTTTGTCAGAAATGTGTTGATTCATACATCTTTTGATTGCTAATTTCCCCTCACTTTGTCTATCACAAGTATTATTTTTTGGTGGTAGAGAGTAGTTTTTGCCAAGTTAAAAGGTTACATTTCATTGATTCCTACTGATGTTATTCATTTTTTAAATTTCCCCTATGTTTAACAGTGGAAATATCTTTAATATATGTTTGACTATGTTTGATAGTGACTTATTTTTATTCTTTAAAAGTATTTGAGACTTCCCTGGTGGCCCAGTGGTTAAGACTACACACTTCCAATGCAGAGGGCACGGGGCCGATCCTTGGTCGGGTAACTAAGATCCCACATACTGTGCAGCATGGCCAAGAAAATTTTAAAAATTAAAAAAACAAATTCTGCATATAGAGTTGATTGCTCTCACATCTATCACACATCCATTTTTTAAAAAGCATTTGCCTTTTAATTTTTTGACTAACAAATATCTTAAATTCAAATGCAGTCAGACTTGGGTGTATTTTCTTCTCTGTTTTGTCTCTTTGGCAATTTATTAATTTATAATTCAAAAAGCAATTCCAGGGCACAGACTCTGAGCTTAGTATTGAGATCTGCCCAAACAGATCATTCCTATTCCCAGATGGTGCAAATATTGGTTTTTCTCTTCTTTTCTGGTTTCAATTTTGGTATTTTAGTCTTCAGAATACATGAAATTTATTGTGTTAGGTCAGCAGATAAGAATTTAATTCATTTTAAAGTGGTTAACTATTAAGTCCAACACAGCCTTTCCTCACTTTTATGCAAATCCATCTTAATCTTACACCAAAGAATTATCTATCAAGGAAGCCCACATCTTTGGCGGCTGAGTGCACAGGCTATTTAGATAAAGCGATAGTAAGGGAAAGTTGTCCACTGAGAGGTATGCAGGGCGAACCGCCTATGAACTTATGTCCGGAAATGATCCAGTAGTTTTGAGGCTATTGTGATAGTAGAGGAGCAACTAGGGAAATCGAGATTTTGACTAGGAATCTATCTTGTAAAATATTAAGTAACAGTTGATTATAAAAGAAAATGAAGAACTGGGCTAGGTCATCAGGTGAAGCTGGCCTCATGCAGGCTGCAGGGTCTCTATTATTAAGTGGGCGCTTACGTCCACCAAAAGTCTGTGTTTCAGCGCTTTCCACGTTGTCCACAATCCATCCCATGCGAAATTCCGAGGTGCTTATTCTGTCATTTTGCTCCCACTCTCACACCGTTCTGATTGTTAAATTTTCATGTTGCCTTTATATTTTTAAATTCATCATCATGATGGGTTAATATACCTTTCCCAGGAAATGATGGTTCAGTCATGTTACCTTTAAATATCTAAATATCTAACAGTACAAATGTCCACCTGTATTTTTCATGTGTGTATGTACACATTAGTCTCAAGCATTTAGGCTTTCAGAGGGATTTTAGTATTATGTTGTGAAATTAACAAATTTAGATTTTTG
The DNA here is from genome assembly GCA_006410635.1 of Cephalophus harveyi. NCBI lineage: Eukaryota > Metazoa > Chordata > Mammalia > Artiodactyla > Bovidae > Cephalophus > Cephalophus harveyi. Next base: position 617,788 of record SJYT01013420.1, on the reverse strand, counting down.
TTTGGAATTACATGACATTTATGGATTAATTTGAAGATAACTGATTTTTGTTTTCCCATTTAGGGAGACAGTATATATTCCTCATTTATCTTTTACTATGTACCTTGCTTCCCTGGTGGCTCAGACAGTTAAGAATCTGCATGCAATGCAGGAGACCGGGGTTGATCCCTGGGACCGGAAGATTCCCTGGAGCAGGGAATGGCTATCCACTCCAGTATTCTTGCCTGGAGAATTCCATAGACAGAGGAGCCTGGCAGGCTACAGTCCATGAAGTTGCAAAGAGTTGGACACGACTGAGCGACTAACACTATGTACCTTACTTAGTAAATATATGTTGTATTCTTTATGTAGATCCTGCAAATTTTATTTTTACTAATTTAAAAAATTTTATTGATGTATAGTTGATTTGCAATGTTGTGTTAATTTCTGCTGCATGGCAAAGTGATTCAATTATACATATATATGTAGTCTTTTTCATATTCTTTTCCATTATGGAATATCACAGAATATTGAATATAGTTCCCTGTGCTATACAGTAGGAACTTATTATCTCCATTTTAAAATAAGAACATCTATTTGTAATTATTTCATATTTTTCAAGTACAGTGAATATAAGTGCCTAGATTGGTAAATCAAGTAGCCAAAAACAACTTAGGAGGTTATGACTTCCCCAAAACACTGAAACTTGGAAGTATCTCCCTGGCACTTTGGACTTCCCTGATAGCTCAGTTGGTAAAGAATCCGCCTGCAATGCGGGAGACCCTGGTTCGATTCCTGGGTTGAAAAGATCTGCTGGAGAAGGAATAGGCTACCCACTCCAGTATTCTTGGGCTTCTCTTGTGGCTCAGCTGGTAAACAACCCACCTGCAGTGCAGGAGGCCTGGTTCCATCCCTGGGTTGGGAAGATCCCCTGGAGAAGGGAAAGGCTACCCACTCCAGTATTCTGGCTTGAAGAATTCCATGGATTGTATAGTCCATGGGGTTGCAAGGAGTCAGACACGACTGAGGCCTTTATATATTTAAAGTTAATGTAAAAGTTCTTCATCTTTGAAAAGAAAACTGATGAACCAGCCACCACGTAGTTGCGAATAAACCTATGGGGAAGGGGCTTGCTCATCGATTTGGCAGTTGGATCAAAGTTGTCCAACACAGAGGTGTAGGGTGACCTGTGGCTGCTCACATTCCAGATGACACCAGGGGGCGCCCACCTGTCTCTCTAAAACCAAGTCACTGCTCTGATGTTGAACCTCAGGCTCCTTTTTACTTGGCGTCCGGCAGCTGAGTTTTAAAAACAAGCTAGAATGGAGCATTCCAGATAGGTGTGTACCTCCAGGGCTGCTCCAGGGGCATCTGGCATGAGGGGCTCCATGCCTCACTGGCTTCTTGACCTTAGCACGCTTGCAGGTGATTTGCTCCCTGCCTGGATCGCAGGTGATCTTATCTTCCAAAAGGGCAACCCTTCACCACTGCACACTGCAGACCTATTTGTTTCCTGGACATTTTACCCAAAAAATTAGCTTCTCACTTGATTAGCTGTGATTTTGGGTTTCACCAGGGCAAGGTGTCCTATGCAGGATGGTAGATGTTAGTCTTGGCTATCCCCATAAAGACATAAAGAATGTGTCTTCTGGGTCAGTGAGGAAATCTCTGCAGAAAACAAACAGACCCCATAAAGATTTGATGGGCACATGGGTAGGAATCAGGTAAGGGTTATGCTGTAAGAGTCCCACATAGATTAACGGTTTGGATCGAAGTATAAAAACTGCACCTCAATTTTACTATCGGATCCGGTGAGATTCTCCAGCTGAGTAGATTGGTTTGAATTTGGTTTTGTTTGTTATTTCTCTGAGTCTACTGTTGGATGACTTGCACACAGCATTTTTTACACATATTGAGATGAGAAGGACAGTCAATCTTTTAAAAGTGAATGAATTTTTATGTTGCTTATTTTATTAGATGATTAAATTAAGAATAACCTGATGAGAAAGCAAGTCTTTCTGGGTAATTACTGCCGAGAAGAATGACATAGATCCAACATTGGCAAACTATGGTTTGTGGACTAAATCTGACCTCCAATCAACACTGGAAACAAAGTTGGTGGGTTTTTTTTGTTGTTGTTGTTGTTTTAGTATAGTTGCTTTACAATAATGTGTGAGTTTCTGCTGCACAGCAAAGTGACTCAGCCACGTGCATACGTATATCCTGTCTTCCTTGGATTTCCTTCCCATTTTGGTCACCACAGAGCACTGTGTAGATTTCCTAGTGCTATACAGTTGGTTCTCATTAGTTATCTATTTTATACAAAAGTGTATATATATGTCAATCTCCCAAGCCGTCCTACCACTCCCCTTCCTTTCTTGGGACCCATACACTTGTTCTCTACGTCTGTGTCTCATATATGCAGTGGAATATTACTCAGCCATAAAAGGAATGAAATTGTGCCATTTTCAGAGACGTGGAGGGACCCGGAGACCGTCCTACAGAGTGAAGTAAGTCAGAAAGAGAAAAACAAATATATATTAATACATACATGTAGAACCTCGAAAAATGGTACTGATGATTTATTTGCAAAGGAAGCAAGGTTTTATTGGAGCCCAGCTGCGCCACTTGTTTGAGGAATGTTTGTGACTCTTTCTTGCTAGAACAGAAGACTTGAGTAGTGAAGAGAGATACTGCATATCCCGCAAAACCAGAAATATTTGCTCTCTTTTTTGTTACAAAAAAATTTAAAAGTTTCTCAATCTCTGACACAGGTCACTTTCCAGACAGCTGAAGTTACTATTTTGATAATCCCTAGCTTTTCTCTAGTTTGTGTAAAATCTCATATGAGTTACCTTATTCATTTTGCATGTTGTTTATCCCTGAAGGTGTCATGATATGGCAGCGTTCGAACTAGAAATTCTGTGTTGGGAGTTTTATTTGCCCAGGGTGGACATGTGGTCAAAGATGTCCAAAAGTCAAAATGGTTTTGGCCCTGCTCTGTGGGGTGGGGAGTGGGCAGTGTAGATATAATGCTCTGGTCGCCCGTATGTATCCACGAGGAGGAGATGGAAAACAATGGTGTCCGTGGCAATAGTCTGGGGGCATCTTTTCTTTAAAAGTGCCTTTGTGGAATGTTTTGATTTTTTTGCTGTTTTTGTGTTTTTGTTGTTGTTGTTTTGTTCTGTTGGCCAGGCCAGTTGTGGCATGCGGGACGTTTATATGTGGCATGTGAATGCTTAGTTGTGGCATGTGGCATCTAGTTCCCTGACCAGGGATTGAACCTGGGTCCCCTGCATTGGGAGTGTGGAGTCTTAGCCACTGGGCAACCAGGGAAGCCCCTGGGCGCATCTCTGACTCAAGTCTTTCTAACAAAGAGTTGGGCATTCTTGCCAGGCTTTTTCCTTTTCACAAGCAGATGGGAACTGCTCTCAGATTCAAAGTCTGTTACACACTGCAAAGTATTTGCTCTGCCTGGGAGCACAGTCTCCAGCTCTACCATGCAATATTTATCAGTAGTTTAGTTGGAAGAGACAATAGCCAGGGAGAATTGTAGGAAAGAAATATAGACCCCTGACGCATCTGGGTCAACTGGGTCAGCAGAGAGCAGGGTGCTCCTAGCACCGTGTAATGTTGTCATCATTTTTCACTGACATTCACGCTGAAGCCTGTTGAAGGCTGGTTTGTGGACCAGTCCTGTGAACCTCATTGTTCAAGATAGCCTGGTGTGTTACATGGCTCAGGTCAGTTCAGTTGCTCAGTCATGACTGACTCTTTGCGACCCCATGAACCGTAGCATTCCAGGCCTCCCTGTCCATCACCAACTCCCAGAGTTTACCCAAACTCGTCCTTTGAGTCAGTAATGCCATCCAACCATCTCATCCTCTGTCATCCCCTTCTCCTCCTGCCCTCAATCTTTCCCAGCATCAGGGTCTTTTCAAATGAGTCAGTTCTTCGCATCAAGTGGCCAAAGTATTGGACTTTCAGCTTTAGCATCACTCCTTCCAGTGAACATGCAGGGCTGATCTCCTTTAGGATGGACTGGTTGGATCTCCTTGCAGTCCAAGGGACTCTCAAGAGTCTTCTCCAACACTACAGTTCAAAAGCATCAATTCTTTGGCACTCAGCTTTCTTTATAGTCCAACTCTCACATCCATACATGACCACTGGAAAAACCATAGCCTTGACTAGACGGACATTTGTTGACAAAGTAATGTCTCTGCTTTTTAATATGCCATCTAGGTTGGTCATAACTTTGCTTCCGAGGAGTAAGCATCTTTTAATTTCATGGCTGCAGTCACCATCTGCACTGATTTTGGAGCCCAGAAAAATAAAGTCAGCCACTGTTTCCACTGTTTCCCCATCTATTTGCCATGAAGTGATGGGACCAGATGCTATGATCTTCCTTTTCTGAATGTTGAGCTTTAAGCCAACTTTTTCATTCTCCTCTTTCACTTTCATCAAGAGGCTTTTTAGTTCCTCTTCACTTTCTGCCATAAGGGTGGTGTCATCTGCATATCTGAGGTGATTGATATTTCTCCCAGCAATCTTGCTTCCAGCTTGTGCTTCCGCTAGCCCAGCATTTCTCATGATGTACTCTGCATATAAGTTAAATAAGCAGAGTGACAATATACAGCCGGGATGTACTCCTTTTCCTAGTTGGAACCAGTCTGTTGTTCCATGTCCAGTTCTAACTGTTGCTTCCTGACCTTCATACAGGTTTCTCAAGAGGCAGGTCAGGTGGTCTGGTATTCCCATCTCTCTCAGAATTTTCCACAGTTTATTGTGATCCACACAGTCAAAGGCATTGGCATAGTCAATAAAGCAGAAATAGATGTTTTTGGATCCATCCAGTTGCTTTTTGCTTTGGCTCCATCCCTTCATTCTTTCTGGAGTTATTTCTCCACTGATCTCCAGTAGCATACTGGGCACCTACCGACCTGGGGAGTTCATCTTTCAGTATCCTATCTTTTTGCCTTTTCACACTGTTCATGGGGTTCTCAAGGCAAGAATACTGAAGTGGTTTGCCATTCCCTTCTCCAGTGGTGTTACATGGTAATATCCGCTTTAAGAAAACCACTGGGACAAAGAAGACCGATCTTCATACCAAGAAGTAGACATCTTTTATCTGAGGGAGTTGCTTTCTTCTAGACACTTTGAGTTGCATACCAGAGAAGACTCCATGTCTCTGGCTGGCTCTTACTATAGAACAGCCATGTCAAATACACGGGCGAGTTCAGTTTAACTTAATTCCTGCTTTACTTTGTCGCTACCTGTGTGTTACTCTCTCCCCTTCTAAAGTCCTCCTTTGCCTTGGAAAGTGAAAGTTGCTCTGTCGTGTCCAACTCTTTCTGATCCCGTGGACTGTAGCCCACCAGGCTCCTCTGTCCATAAAATTCTCCAGGCAAGAATACTGGAGTGGGTTGCCATTCCCTTCTCCAGGAGATCTTCCGGATCCAGGGATTGAACACAAATGTCCCGCATTACAGGCGGGTTCTTCACTGTCTGAGCCACCAGAGAAGCCCTTGTTTGCCTTGGAAAGTCTCCTTTAACCCCTTCTGAGGCAAGGTGAGAGATAGATGAACAGCAAAAGTCAGATAAAACAGTAGCTACAAAACTCTGCTGCTCTTGCCTGTGTTACGCACAAGCGAATCTTCCACTTCTGTTTCAAGGTTTTCGAACATGTATGAATTACTTTTCAGAATGCTGATCTAAAAGTCAGAGAGCCAAACCACTTCCAACCTCTTCTCTTTGAAAACGGAGATTTACCAAAAAAAAAAAAAAGTCAGATTACAGCAGTAATTGATGTTGTGGCAAAACATCAGAAATTACAGAAAAATGACTACATTCAAATAAAACTACCTACAAGCCCACTACTCAGAGAGGTGTCTTGTTTCTAAAAGACATATCTAGATCTCATCTGTAATCCATACCCTCCGGAAGCCAGCCTCCTCCGGAGCACTTTCCTTATAATTCTGGACCATAGTAATCTTTGGGGCTTCCCTGATGGCTCAGTTGGTAAAGAATCTGCCTGCAATGCAGGAGACCCAGGTTCAGTCCCTGGGTTGGGAAGATCCCCTGAGGAAGGGAATGACTGCCCACTCCAGTATTCTTGCCTGGAGAATTCCAAGGACAGAGGAGCTTGGTGGGCTACAGTCCATGGGGTTGCAAAGAGTCAGACTATTAATCTTTAGAGGAGAAAGAAACCCACCAACTTGTCTTTCTCAAAGGGTCATTTTTCTGCCCCACTCGGCCACGAGTTGTTATCATATGATTCCGTTAATAACGATTGTCAGTTTCATAACCCAAAAGGTAGGATACAGTCTCTTGCTCAGGAGTTTTGGAGGCCCTGTTACCAGATGGCACAAGTGTGACCTCATTGTACAGTTCAGACTGAAAAGCGTGCATATATTCTTCTCAGAGACCTCAGAGACTGTAACTGGTAAATAACTGTGTAGAGAATCCAGCAGATCCATAGAAGCACATTTCAAGTGAACATCAGTGCATTGCACACAAGCAGGCATACACACCACGTGAGAACATCCTAGTTTGTGTAATTAACATCGGTCTGACTCTTGGCTGGTGGCCACACCCCAGGTGCCACCTTCGACGTCTCACTCAAGCACCGAGCAAACGCTCTCTTTCCTGTTTCAGGTCTATCTGTCTGCCTGGCCCAGGAGAGACAGCTGCCTGCCTCTGCAGCGATCTTTCAGCATTTTTATTCAGCTACGCTTTTCGATGTTTTGTCAGATTCCCTTTGCAGACTTGAATCCTCCCACAGACAACATCAGGAATAAGTTGCCAGAAATGAAGGCGAGGGAGCAGCCACCTTTGAGCAGTGGCAGCAGATCCGACCAGAGCAAACAGGATGCCTTTCTCATTTCTCTCTTCCCTCTTCTTCTTTCATCTCTCCGACTTCTTGGCTCAGCTCTAGAACATGTCTGTACACACCGTCCATGCCGGTTCACTAGCACGCTTGCTTGGTGGCTCCCAGAAAACTCACCACTGGGGTTGTTTTGTTTTTGTTTTATTATTTAGAGGCCCAGGGAACACTCACTGCCAATATGCGAGATGAAACCGGAGTAAACATCTGTTGAGAGACTGTTTAAAATATTTTTTGAAAGAGTCTCTTCAAGCAAAGGGTACCAGTTGTTTTTGGAAAACGGCTCTGGAAACAGGGAACCCGAGGCAATTTGTGATCTCAGGGCACGTCTGGGGACTTGATAAGGCAGAGAAGCTTCCGGAAGCCCATGCGTAAAGTATGATTGCCTGCCACTCAGTAGAAAGAGGTCCTTATTGGAAAGACTTCACTGGAGTGTGGAACAAAAGCACAGTCCTAACAACGTGAACCGTGTCATCCGTTAATGAGACAGATCTCGGTGGTGTCCCTTGGATTTATTTTAAACACTCAACGTACAAAGCACATCTTTTCCTAAGTAGATTTTCCCTCTTCACTCTCCCTCTTCTGCCTCTTCAAAGAAAGAAAAGATAAGCTGGGGGAGAAGAGCTAAGGTCTAGCTGGTGTCTTCATAACTATTTGTTGAAAGCCAGCCATTACATGAAATAACCTCTGAAGTTTCATAGCTAAAAAGCCTCAAATGAGCTTCAAATATTGTTGAAGTCAGGCTGATCTGAAGCCTTAAGTCCTAAGAAGGTTTTGCCTGAAGCTAAGCATGAAGATAAGTTGATATTAGGGATTTCTGAAATAGATACCAAATAAAATCTTATTTTTATAAAAATTTCACTTTACCAACAAGGACCTATTATATAGCACAGGGAACTGTACTCAGTATTTTATAATAACCTAAAAGGGAAAGAGGGCTTCCCAGGTACTTCAGTGGGTAAAGAATCTGCCTGTAATGCAGGAGATGCAGGAGAAGGGGGTTTCATCCCTGGGTCAGGAAGGTCTCCTGGAGGAGGGCATGGCAACCCACTCCAGTATTCTTGCCTGGAGAATCCCATGGACAGAGGGGCCTAGCAGGCTACGGTGCATAGTGTCACAAAGAGTGAGACGTGACTGAAGTGTCTGAGCAGGCATGCAAGCACCTAAGGGAAGGAATCTAAAAAGATTTAAACATATATAAATAAATTAATCACTTTGCTGTACACCTGAAATTAACACAACATTGTAAATAAACTATAATTTTAAAAATCTTGCTTAGTAAAAAACATATATTGAATTATTACCCTCAAAAACTTGCTTTAAAGAGTAATATAATCCATTGGTTCATATGGTTTGAGATCAGCTGTCTTAATGCATTAAATTTTTATTAGTCAATAAATAACTAGGGGGAACTTCTTTGGTGGTCCAGTGGTGAGGACTTTGCCTTCCAGTGCAGGGGGTACAGATTTGATCCCTGGCTGGGGAGCTGAGATCATGGGGGGCTGGGGAGCTGAGGCATGTGGGCATGCCTCAAGGCCAAAAAACCAAAACATAAAAACAGAAGCAATATTGTAACAAATTTAATAAAGACACTAAAAAAATGGTCCATATAAAAAAGACCTTAAAAGTAAATAAATAGGGAAAATTCGGGATTATAAATTTCTGGAACACGACCAGAAAAGTCAACCTCAGTATAAACCCAGGCTTTAAATATAAGGCATCATGTTACATGATGACCCTATACCATAATCTTAATAAATGAACTTATTAAGTCCCTTTTCCCTTAAAGACTTAATGAGTGAACCATGCATGTCCCAGTTCAGTTCAGTTCAGTTGCTCAGTCTTGTCTCTTTGTGACCCTATGGACTGTAGCACGCCAGGCTTCCTTGTCCATCACCAATTCCTGGAGCTTACTCAAACTCATGTCCTTTGAGTCAATGATGCCATCCAACCATCTCATCCTCTGTCGTCCCCTTCTCCTCCTGCCTTCAAACTTTCCCAGCATCAGGGTCTTTTCCAATGAGTCAGTTGTTCACATTAGGTGGCCAAAGTATTAGAGCTTCAGCTTCAGCATCAGTCCTTCCAATGAATATTCTTTGATTTCTTGAATGAATATTCTATTGATTTCCTTTAGGATGGACTGATTTGATCTCCTTGCAGTCCAAGGGACTCTCAAGAGTCTTCTCCAACACCACAGTTCAAAAGCATCAATTTTTTGGCACTCAGCTATCTTTATGGTCCAACTCTCACATCCATACATGACTACAGGAAAAACCATAGCTTTGACTAGACGGACCTTTGTTGCAAAGTAATGTCTCTGCTTTTTAATATGCTAGCTAAGTTGGTCATAACTTTCCTTCCAAAGAGTAAGCATCTTTTAATTTCATGACTGTAGTCACCATCTGCAGTGATTTTGGAGCCCAAGAAAATAAAGTCTGTCACTGTTTCCACTGTTTCCCCATCTATTTGCCATGAAGTGATGGGAGCAGATGCCATGATCTTGGTTTTTTGAACACTGAGTTTTAAGCCAGCTTTTTCACTCTCCTCTTTCACTTTCATCAAGAAGCTCCATAGTTTCTCTTGACTTTCTGCCATAGGGGTGGTATTATTTGCGTATCTGAGGTTAATTGATATTTCTCCTGGCAATCTTGATTCATGTCCCAAGAGGACACTATTGGTGGGTCTCTGAAAACGCAGTGGTGAGTCCAACAGACACAAAGCCTGTGCTCATGGAGTCCAGTATTTATTAGCAGTGATAGGTAATGAAGAGTTAACAAGTAGGCAAATTGTTGATGGTGATAATGTCTAAAATAGTAACAGCTGGATGTAAGAAATGGATGTTGACAGAAGGTGATGCCTGTTTATTGCATGTGATCAAGAAAGGTGTGCTTCTCTGCAGAATCAACATTTATGCAGAGATCTTAAGGATGAGAGGGACCCACCATGTGCATGGACAGGGAGTGAAGAGGAGGATTGTAAGGGAAGGAAGAGTGTGTGCGTGCATACTGTGTGTGTAAAGGCACTGGGTTGGAAAGAGTTCAACTGGGTTGAGCATATGCATGGTGGCAAAACTGAAGTGACCTGTTGTGGCTGAGGGCAAAGAGCAGAGAGGCTTGAGATAAGCTTGAAGGAGAACAATCAGTCAGGACCCTGGACCAGCAAAAAAGCTACTGCTAGAAAAATGATATAGCTGTTCTTATATGCAAAGCAGAGATAGAGACAGAGATGTAGAGATCAAAATATATGGATGCCAAGGGGTAATAGAGGGGTTAGGATGAACTGGGAAATTGGAATTGACATATACACTACTGATACTATGTATAAAATAGATAGCTAATGAGAACTTTCTGTGTTGCACAGGAAACTCAACTCAGTGCTCTATGGGTGACCTAAATGGGAAGAAAATCCAAAAAATAGGGGATACGTGTATATGTAAAACTGATTCATTTTGCTGTACAGTAGAAACTAACACAACACAACATTGTAAAGCAGCTATACTCCAATAAAAATTAATTTAAAAAAAGAAGCTACTGCAATAATCTAACGGAAAAGAGAAGGTGATTTAAAGAGGTGATGGACACGTGGAGAAGTGGGCAGATGCCAGACACGTATTGAAGGGAGAGCTGTCAGGATTTGCTAATGGATTGGAGATGGGAGAGGACGGAAGGAGAGAAATGAGATGTGCTACTCAAATGTGGAAAACCCAACCTCAGCTGAGGTGGGGGAGAATGTTGGATGCACCATTCGGGAGCAGGAGGTAGCATCAAGAGTTCCCTTGTGAACACAGTACGTGCACACTGAAATAGTGCAGAGTTTAGGAGTCTGGAGTTCAGAGAGAAAGTTGAGGCTGGAGATGAAACTGTGAGAGTCATCAACCTCAATAAACATATATGAAATGATGAGAGGAGATGCGTGCCCCTGGAGAAATAACAGATTGGAGACAGAAGATCCAAGAGGGGACAGAGGAAACCCTTAATTCTATGACCTCAGCCTGCGGCTTGGGGTTTTGGCATGGGGGGGCAGATAGGAGGAGAAAAATGAGAGCGTGTAATGTCATGGAAACCAGGAGAGTGGAGCATCTCAGGAAGACAGCTGGGTACTTCAGCGAGGTTAAGTGAGGGGAGGATGGGAAGGTGGTTGCTGGCTTTGTGAAAATGCATGTCAAGGTGACCTTGGCCAGAGCAGGATTGGTGGAGTGCGGGAAGCAGAACCCGGAGTGGTTGTGGGTTGAAGAACACATGCGAGGTTAGAGTGAGGACAGTGTGTGTATATAGCTATTATTATTAATTGTGGCAAATATGCATGATGTGAATTTTTCCACCTTAACCATGTGCAAGAGCACAGTTCAAAGGCATTAAGTGCGTCCACCATGCTGAGCAACCGCCACCACCACCTATCTACAGAACTCCGTCTTCATCTTCACAAACTGAAATTCTGCACCAATTAAGCCCTACTTCTCCCTTGCTTTTTCCACCCAGCCCCAGGCAATCATTTTTCTACTTTCTGATTCTGTGCATTTGAGTGGAATTCAGCCAGTATTTGGCTTTTTGTGACTGGCTTATTTCCCTTGGTGTATCGGCCTCAAAGTTTCATCCATGTCGTAGCCTATGTCAAATTAGCATGTATCAAAATCGTATTTTCTTTATCTGTGCTTCCATCGATGGACACCTGAGTTGTTTACACCCCTTGGCTGCCGTGAAACTGAACCACGCTCTGGGCTCTTTGATAGAGGGATGAGAGGGTGAGAGCTGAAGGGGGTACAAAGTCAAGGAGAAGGCTTGCTTTTGATTGTGGTGTTGTTATTCCCTAAGCTGAGAGAAACCAGGGGATGCTGTGTGCCTTTGGCAGTGATTCTGTGGAGAGGAAGAGGCAAATGCTGAGCAGAAAGGGGAGGGCGACTGATGAAGGGGGAGGGGAAGAGCTCAGACTCGAATGGCACGTGGGCAGTTGGACCCCTTTCATCTGTCGAGAAGGAGGAAGACTTGGCTTCACAGGCAGGTGCTTCAGTGGTTTTGTCAATGGCAGTATAAGGACAGCTCCTGCAAATGGCTTCAGTTTTCTCCATGTTGAAAGGAGAAGAGAAGGTAGAAGGGTTAGAGGAGAGAGAAGATCTGAAATGATCACCTTTAGGGAATGTCTTGCCTTCTCAGTTGCACCTTAGAATCACCTGCAAGACTTTCCAAATATTTTCATGCCTGCTCCCTGTTCCCTATCTGATCACAATTTAATTGGTCTTGGGTGGGTCTGGGGTAGCCATAGTTTTAACTATAGTTTAGTTAAAAACAACGTAATTTTAACCTAGAGTTTAAAGTTAGTATACCTTTAAATGAGTTATACCCCCTCATGTACTACCTGGGTTGAGAACAGTTTTAGAAGAAAAATAATAGGATTGCTGAGAGAATCAGACCCTCATTTGAGATTTGTAACCATAAATTTCAAATGAGATGAATTTGTACAGGTTACACATGTGGATTTGTGTGTGTGTGTGTTTCTAGCTTAATAAGTTAAACTGCTTCTCAGCCTGTTTTCTTTTTAAGCTCACACACTTGAGTCCGTCAGTTTCTCATCGATGATTTCTAGCAATAATGGGAATGGCCACTGTCACCATGTGCCGGGCACAGTTCTGAGCATCTTAGTTCTCTTCATTTGTTCAGCCTCACAATACCGACATCTCCATTTTACAAAGAAGCAATGATGCACAAAGATAAAATCAGGCAGCTGCCAATATTCACATAGTTAATTAATGTGTGATACACAATGGGACCTGAGACCAGGAAACTTAGACCAAGAGCCTGTCCCCTTGACCATGGCGCCATGCCACTTCTGTGCGCATAATCGAAAAGCCCTAGTTCCAGCCCTGCCCTTCCTGTAACATGAAACAGAGATGAAGCCAGTTGTTGGTGGATACCTCACAAGCTTTGAAGAAATACTTTTGATCAACCTTCTGGTTTATCACATACTCTGAGGATGTGAGTAGCAGAACCATAATTGCAGTGTAAGATCTTAAATGAAAAGTCTGAAGACGTGTGGAATTAGACCCTGAGGTTTCATCATGAGGAGCTGTTTTGACATCTGCTGCCAACACCCGGGCTGGCCGGGCAGATGCCTCCCGAGTTTTCCATCGTGGATCCCTGCAGTAGGGGCAGCACTTGCACTTCTGCGGTGCTGCGACTCTGGAGGAAGGCCCCCGATTTTCCACGTGCAACCCTGGAGGGGAGGATGGAGACTTGGGAGCTTCTTCATGCTGAAGACCCGGGATGAGGTCACAGCATTTACAAATCTGTATTTGGAGAGGATCCCCTCTCAGTTGGAACTTTGTTTCAGATGAAGATGGGAGGGATGGGGGCTCCTAAAGACTAAACAGAGAGCGCTGGCCAAGGAACGTTTCAGAGCACACAGCCAGAGCAGAAGTCTCTGCATCAGGAAGGGAAGATGGTCACAATATCTTCCCTTAATTGCCATATCCAGTATAAAATAAAAAACATAATAAAAGTTCTTAAAAGAACTTATATCTATATTAACAATAAATTCACAGGAGAAATACTAGAAGAATGCTTTGCACTTAGAAGGTGATTCATAAATATTTGTCAAACAAACGAAATAAAATTCATTAATGAACATATAGTAAACTATCCAGCCTCAGTGATCAAAGAAATACCTATATAATAGATACCATTTTCCTCCTCTTAGGTTTAAAAAATTAAGAGAAATACGTAATATATAATGCATGTTTCTTTGAAAAGGGAAAGGAAAAAGTTACTCTGATATAGTTACTACATGATTTCTGGAAATAAATCCAGTGATATGCATCAAAAATCTCAAAAGTATATAGACCATTTTGTCCAGCCAAATCATTAATAGGAATAGATCCCAAGAAAATAATTGACCATGTTCTCTGTAAAATGTTGAGAACAGCAAAAAATTGGAAACAACTTCAGTGTCTAGCAAACAGATTTGTCAAACAAAATATAGAACTCCAAGCAATGGAACTTTACCATCCAGCCTTTACAAAGCATAATGTAGATAATTTAAAAATTTATACAGGTTAGGTGAAAAAAATGCAGACTGAAAAGAGCATGCTGCTGTTGCTGCTGCTGCTAAGTCGCTTCAGTCGTGTCTGACTCTGTGCAACCCCATAGACAGCAGCCCACCAGGCTGCCCTCGTTCTAGGGATTCTCCAGGCAAGAACACTGGAGTGGATTGCCATTTCCTTCTCCAATGCGTGAAAGTGAAAAGAGCATAACAGAATACAATTCTCTGTTTTAGTTATATGAATTATTTGGATGGAAAGTAATCTGGAAGGCTAGATAATAAAAGGTTATCTTTGGTAAGATTGTTGGCATTTTTGTTTGCTTTTTCAATTAATTCATATTCTCTAATTTGTCCATAATCTACGTATATTGTTGGAATACTAAAAATTACTTAGAATGAAGAATGAAAGTGAAATAAATTTTGTCAGTTTCCATATGGACTTGATTCAACTCATAAGGTATAAACAAGCAGTTTCAAAGTTAGCCATGTAAGGTTAACAAAGAACAAAATTCACTACAAAAAGTAGAAGCGTGAGCAGTTAGTGGGTGTGCGAGGTGAGCTGGGTAATTGGGTGCTGCATTTATTTGTCTCTGAGTGTCTTGGTAGCAAGGGCAAAAAGAAGAAACCAGAAGGTGAGACCATTTTTATTTGCATGAAAGGAAGGCAAACCGATTCACCTGAAGGGTTTATTCCTTGGGGCTCAAAGGTGGGAGAGGATGTATTCTGTGTGAAGAGCACAAATAAGGCAGTGGTGCTTTATCACGCAGATCATCAAAACCTCCTTCAAGGAGGTGATTTCCAAATAGAGCTTTCTTAAAGACAGCGTGTAATGTTAAATTGTACTTTGAAATTACCGAGTGTCCAAATTGAATGAGAGTCACTTCAGGGGATCAAACTCTGTTACAGGGGAAGAAATCAAGGGTCAGAGTATTCTAATTTGCTTAGTGAGCAGGAGAAGGGGGACTAAGATTCCTATCTCTTGATTCCTAGCTCAGGGCTCTTTGTACCAAATTCCAAAGTCTCCATCCTCTGTGCCTCTGGTCTGTCTGTTCCTTCGGGACTGGACGGGCTGTTACCAGCCGTGGGTCAGTTGCGTTTGTGTCTGACCCCCGCTCTGGATTAGGATCCTCTCTAAGCAGAAATCTCTTCCTTCGCTGGTACCTCCTTCACAGGGCTCTGCCTGGGGCGGGGGTGGGGGTGGGGGCCCTGGGATGGGATCCTGCACAAGATGGAAGTGTCGGAACATAGTTTTGCTTTTTTGTAACCTACTTGTACATAGCTTTGGGCTTCCCTGGTGGCTCAGACAGTAAAGAATCTGCCTGCAATGCGGGAGACCCAGGTTCGATCCCTGGGTCGAGAAGATTGCCTGGAGAATCCCATGGACAGAGGAGTCTGGCAGGCTACAGTCCATGGGGTCACAAAGAGTCGGGCATGACTAAGCGCTTTCACTTTCTTTCACTTTGAATGTTTAGGTAACATTAACAGGTGACAGTAACAGGCACAGCAGTACGAGTTGCACCGTTACTGAGTTTCTTGCTAAAAACCAGGCAACCTCCTAAGACCTGTTCATACTCACACCCTCTCATTTTATGGTCACAGCTGCACGGTGGGCCTTGCTGGTCCTACCTCCATTTAACTGGTGAGAACATGGAGGCACAGAGCAGGAGGCAACACGTCTAGAAGACGACACAACTGTGGTGTGAACCCAGGTGGAATATTCGAGAGCCCCAGCCTCAGCTACCAACCACACTGACTCTCCATCAGTAGTGAGAACAATGGCGCCTTATCATCTGGTGAGAAGGTTCATGGTCCACGCACTGGGCAGGGTGAATGCTAACATATAATGCTTTCCGCACTTGATTTGGAGCAGATGTGAGTTATGTACCCCAGTCCAAGAGAGCTGGCAAGTGGTGAGACTCGGATGGAAACCCACCTCTCCTAAACCTCTACCCTGTTTTTTGCTGTGTCCTCCACAGCAAACAGGGTCCCGCGATAGGACACGTTCTGAATCTCTGCATGTGAGCTGGGTGAACAAGGATTTAACTCACCTCGTGGATGGAGCCTGGGATCTGTGGCTTAAGCATTACCAAGACTAGTCACAGGGATATGAGAAACTTCCGTCACTGTGGGCCAACCCCATCACTAGGCAAGGTCGACTGTGTGGCTGTTTCTGCATTTTGAGGCCTGGGAAAATTCTTGTCCAACCCAGAAGGCCTTCGATTGAAGCAAGGATAGAATCTGATTCCTTTCTTCCCCACTCAGGCCTCACAGAGCACTCGGGCACTCCATGGAGCTATGAACAGATCACTCTGTGGTGTCCTACTGGGGGACCTAGGGGAAGGCATCAGGGAAGGCTTCCTGTAGATGGTGACGTCTAAACCTGTGATACCAAGGAAGAGTCAGAGGCATGAGCTCTGGGAATGGGGCAGCAAGCGACGTGAGGAGGGACAGGGCTCCCCCAGGCTGGAAAGATGCCAAGTTACTGGTATCCCTGGAGGGTTCCAGTCTGTACAGAGCTTCAGACACACAGAGGGTACTACCCTCCCCTCACCTCCCACCTCAAGTCTGCTACTTAAAGCTCCTCTCCCCAAGGCGTAAGTGGTCAGTAGAACGCCATGCTTTCCTCCTCCCAGGACAGTTGGCACAGAGCATCCCTCCCACGTAGAGCTATGTGTCGTCCCCTCATCCTGTCATCCTTCCCCTGACATCTCAGCTTTCTCTCTTCTACCCCAGGTGGGACACCCCATGTTGGACTCACCCCACTCCATCCAGGGAGAGTCTGCCCTGTGCCTCTCACTGTCGGTGTGCTTGCCCTGGTCTCTCTCAGAGCCTGGATGACCTTAAGGGGAGGGAGCTGCCAGGCCAAGCAGAGCTGCAGAGGATGTGAGTGAGGACTCTTTGCTACCCAGCAAACAGCTCTCCAGGTGGCTCAGTGGTAAAGAACCCGCCTGCCAGTGCAGGAGATGCAGGTTCAGTCCCTGGGTTGGGAAGATCCCCTGGAGAAGGAAATGGCAACCTGCTCCGGTATTCTTGCCTGGAGAATCCCATGGACAGAGGAGCCTGGTGGGCTACAGTCCATGGGGTTGCAGAGTCAGACAGGACTGAGAGCTCAAGCACAAACAGCTCTCTGTGGTTCTGGCAGGGTGCTGGTCTGACTCCACCCCCAGGAAACAAAGGAACCTGGGACATTACTCTGAGGTTCCATGTCCCGTCTGCATGGTCACTGCTTTGAGAAGTCAGGGGAGGTCAAAAATGCTTTGTAGATGGTAAAGTCCATCACGCAGGTATGCACCATGTGCAATGCTGTGGTTGACCATGAGTGTGTGCGTTTTGAGGGCGTTACTCTCAGTCTGGCCTCCCCATCCCAGGATTGCTAACAGGCTTGGGGTGAAGTCTGAGGAGCAGGCTCTACTGACAATATCTGAGCAACTTCTGCCTATGCCCACAGTCTATATAAACCTCCAGCTAAAGAACTGGGTTTTCTAAAGAAGAGTGGAGATATATATATATATATACATATATATATATATATATGTATCTGATTCACTTTGCTGTACAGCAGAAGCTAACACCACATTGTAAATCAACTCTGCTTCAATAAAAATGAACTAAAAAACAACTGTTTAAAAATAAATCATCGAAAAGAAAAAAAGAGTTGGGTTTTCACACTATATATATATATGTATATGTATCTGATTCACTTTGCTGTACAGCAGAAGCTAACACCACATTGTAAATCAACTCTGCTTCAATAAAAATGAACTAAAAAACAACTGTTTAAAAATAAATCATCGAAAAGAAAAAAAGAGTTGGGTTTTCACACCCTGCTTTGAGCCGGAGGGTCTGAGACTGGGGTTGTGTAGGTGTGGTATCTGCATCCACTCCGCCTGGCCCACCTTCAAGACCCAATCAATGCTTGATGCCAGCAAACCTTCCTGGGAGGATTTTAACACGGCATTATTATCCCATTCAGGTATAAAATCTTGTCCCCAAAGCTCATTATTCCTATAAATGAGAATGATTGATTTAGACTCTTTTAATGTAATACTCAGACAAATGAGTGCTTTGTTGAAACTTAATAAATACGATCACCTGGAAAGGAAATTCCCTCCTGAAAGGCAAGGAGCCAGACAGACTGCAGGAGAGACAGTAGGAGAGAAAGCCTTGTGGGAAAGGTTCAGGTCTCTCCCCGCCCTCCCCCCATCCCTCCCACCTTCCTTCCCTCTCATGTGTGTGTGACAGATGGGGAGAGAACAGTAAGGGGACTGGGCGTGGGCACGTGGTGTCTGAAGTCTGAGTCAGGGAGGTGAGAGGATGTATTGACTCATCAGCCCCATTTTTCATCCAGTCGCCTAGACCAAAATCTTAGGGTCAACCTTGACTCTTCTTCCTTCACACCTCACATCCACTTTTTCAAACAAATTGTCAGCTCCAAGTATAAATGCAACCCGTTTTGGGGAGGGGTCAGCATCCTCTTGTGGTTTCTCCTTGTGTTCAGAACGACACCCGGACTCTCTCTGGGGCTCTGTCTTCCTTTCTGAACCCAGCTCTCCTCTCTCATCCATACCTCCAGCCCAACGAGCCCCGTTTTTATTCTTCAAGCACCTCAAGTCCATTCCCACCGCAAAGCGTTTGTCCAGTGGTGTACCTCTGCCTGGAATTGTCAAGGCTAACTCTTCCCCATCATTCTAAAAACACGTGTTTCTTCCTTGGGGGGGGCAGTGTTTTTTTGATCTCTTATCTAAAGCGTGTACCAACTGTCCCTCTTTTGTATCCAATTGCCTTATGACCCTTATCATAGTTCACACCTGTCTTATTTACATGCTTAGTCATTGATGGTTTCTTTTTGGGAAGATAAACTTTGGAAGGAAGAGACCATTTTTGCCTTGTTCATGTTAGTATCACTAGTAACTAAAAGAGTGCCTGGTGTATCGTAGGGAACTCAATATTTACTGGATGAATAAGAAGGGAGCCATAAGATCGCACAGCCAAGGAGGCAGCGGAGAAGGATGCTGTGTGATCGTCTCGTACATGGCACCCACCTGTGAATACCACCTGAGGGCTGGGACCAAGGAGCCTCACTGGGCAGGGTGCACATCGCGATGTCCAGAAGAGCTGGCTCAACCCCGGTGGACCAAGGTCAGGGATGCTGGCTTCAGTCCTTTACAACAGACCACATCAAAACTTGGAGTAGGTCTCCTAAATGGATCAAATTCTCTTTGGGCTTCTGTGACCAGGGTGGAAAGGGCAAGGGAAGAAGGAGGGACAGCCTCTTCATGACATCTGGAAGGGCAATTTCTCAAGGTCAGATTTTGCAGAAGCATTTAAAGCTTCTACTCAAGACCCAGGGCCAGGAGCTTCCCCGGACACCAGGAGACTCAGTCTGCTTGCAGCTGCCTCATTCCTGAAATTGAGATTTCACACAGGATGCTCTGGATCAGAACAGTTCACCTGCAAGGCTTGTGAGGTCAGCCTGGCACTCTTCCTTCTCATACGTGAGCCCCTTCTCACCTGCCGACCTTCAACAGAGGGTTGAGAGGTTCAGGGACCCTTCCAAGGTCGATGGGAAGTTTTCTCCACCCCGCTGCCTTTCGGTAATAGCTCGAGCATCCATCCCAGATAAATGAACATCTCCCTTAGGTTTAAAAATCGCCAGAAGGCGTTGCGTTCTTTTGGTTCTGTTTTTATTACATCGTGAACAGCAGTACAAGGTTAAATACACACAGAGAGAGACATCAGAAGGCTGCAGAGAGAGTACACATTAACATACTTGTACATAGAGAGACCGACAGAGTACACACATACATGGAGAATAGAGATCCCAGCCACCGGGGAGCTGGCTACATCTGGAGCGCATTCCTACACAGAGATACAGAGAGCAGATGTCGGTTGATAAACGTCATCAATTAAAATCCAACCATTTGTGTTACAGTTGACAATACCAGTGGTACACAAAGCCTTATTACATCTCCGAGGGTGAAAGGTCCAGGGATCCTCAAAGAGCTTACCAGAAGCATCTCAGAGGCCAGGCTCTGAGGGGAGGAAAGAAGCCAGCGGTGACCACAGAGATAATGAGGGAAAGAAAACGGACCAGCAGTCGCAGGAGCCGCGGGGCAAGACAGCGGGGACGCTGGAGGCACACTCCTCAAGAACCTTGGTGACACTGAGACAATCGAAGGCCCTCCTCCGCCTGGAGCCTCAGCCCCAGCCCCGCCTCCATTCTCCAGAGGTTGAAAATGGCCCCACAGGAGCCTGTTTCTGCTTTGTTCGAGTTACATTTGGTGACTAAGTTTCCAGAGCTGAATACAAGGCAAAGGGCATCGCTCCTGCGTGGCAAGAACTGCCATCAAAACCTCCAGCTGTCAGCCTTGGGGTCTGGCCCTGCCTGTGCCGCTGACTAGCTGGGTGATCTGGACAAGTCACTTAACCTCTCTGAGTCTCAGTGTCTTCACTTATGACATAATGGTCCTGCCTAGTTGCCCTCTAGACTCCTGCCAGCTCTTACAGAGGGAAATTCAGGGGACTTTTAATAGCATCTTTTTCTTTATCAACTTTTTATTTTGTACTGGGGTATAGCAGATAAACAATGGTGTGATAGTTTCAGCTGAACAGCAAAAGGACTCAGCCATAAATATACATGTATCCATTCTCCTCTAAAATACCCTCCCATCCAGGCTGCCACATAACCTTGAGCAGAGTTCCCTGTGCATAATAGCACCTTTTTCTGAAGAAATAAAACATACAGGAAATGATTGAAAGAAGGTAATCGAGATTCCCAGACACCCCCCTAACCCACACCCCACTGTCACCCCCGGAGACTAGACCCAAAGCCAGCAACCAGACACCTTGAGACCCGGCTCTGTGCCCAAAGCCATCACGAGGCATTCAGGGCAGACTTCTCAGAATTAGGAGCCACGAGTGCCTGCTCCTCAAAGGCAGAGGTGACATCACATTTGCTTTATAGACTCCAACCCCCAACCTGGTGCCCGGCTCGTAGAAGATGCGTTTAGTCTTAGCCTCCTACAGCTTTATATGTCAGAGTGATTGGACTGAAGTTCCGCAAGGTTTGAGTCCAAACATTTCAGCCTCTTCCTTTGTTTCTGAGGCTCAACGAGAGGGACTTCAAAACACCAAAGTGGAAACTAGGAAAAATAAAGTGATGGGTATCAAGGAACTGGCCACTGCCTGGCAAAGCAGTGGCCGGGGAACATGGCAATTCCTCCATCATCTCTGCCTTTCCCTCTCTTTTCCTCTCCTTTTCCACCATCAGGAGAGGGAATAAGACCCCTTATGTTCTTGTCCCCTGTCTGCAAGTTACCAGTGAGCCTTGGAAGGGTCTGAGACAGGAGACTCTGTTCTCTGAATGTCTCTAGGTGGCCATTGTCATCACTCTCTCTGTTTTCTTGATTGCCCAGTACTCAAGAAGCACCCACCTTGGGACCATCTGAATTCTCTTCGCTCCTTGGAGGAGTCACTTCACCTCTCTGAGCCTGAATCCTTTCATCTGTACTAGGCTGGCTGGAGAACGCGGTGAAGTGACGGATCTGATGTGCTCAGCACTGAGCCTGGCAGAGTCACTCAATAAACCCTTG
This sequence comes from Cephalophus harveyi, assembly GCA_006410635.1. Lineage (NCBI taxonomy): Eukaryota > Metazoa > Chordata > Mammalia > Artiodactyla > Bovidae > Cephalophus > Cephalophus harveyi. The sequence continues at coordinate 596,302 of SJYT01013420.1, read as the reverse complement.
TTAGTTTCACTTCCTTGTTATCATTACTGTTAGGAAGGGGGAAGAGGGTTGGGGGAGGATGGATGTGGCAGTGACACTATCCTGCTGCCACAAGCGTGCCCTGTGGGCCTCCGGGGCTTTGGCTGTAAACAGCTGGGGCTGCACCCTGAGCCGCAGCGACACACGTCTGGCTTCCTAAGCATGCGTAATTAACATCCAGCCAATGGAAGCTTCTCTTCTGAAGAGAAGGGCAGAGACACAAACCCCAGGGTCCACCCTGGAGCAGGAGGTCCACAGGGCCTAGAATTCATTGCCTCCCTAAAGTGGGAGGAAATGGAGGACCCTGGGAAGAGGTAGTGGGGGCAGCATCATTGTCCAAGGTGTTGGCAGAGAGCCCTAGCAGAAAGGGCTGCCCAAGAAATGGGCGAGGAGTACCACTGTCCCTTCTTTTAGGACCTTTCATCCCCCTACAGCATTTTTGCATGTACCCCACCGCCTTCCCCCGCCACAACACACACATACGAGCCTTTCAGTTTCACCCCCCACCAGGTCCTACAGGGTCTCCTTCTCTAGGCAGTGACAGGCTCCAAATAGCTCTCTGCCTTAGCAAGACATCCCTCAGCTATTTAGCGCCTTAGGACGGGCTCATTTGTGCTATGGTGCTAATGTGCACTAAGGCTGCGTGTCTACGAGCCATGCCTCACATTAGTCCCTGTTAAATAGTGGCTACAAACATGTGCAGCATGTCTCTGGAGGCTGAGACGGGGGCAGAGCGTTGAGCCATTGGTCCAGGCAGTATTGACCAAGGGAATCTGACCGAGCGCCTGACGCAGGCACTCTTTCCTCCTGCCCAGGTTGCCCCTCCTGCCCTGAAAGCCCCGTGCAGGAGGTCTTCAAAGAGACGGTCTGGAAAAGCAGCCTTGTCAAGCCCCAGCATATTTAGGGATAGAAGCAAGCTGTGAGGTCGCCCAACTCCAGGGGGCGCCCTTCACACTGCTGCCTCAGTGCATGGAACCGTTTGTCTGCAGCAGTGCTGGGCATAGCCCGTGTGCTCATATTCAGCAGCCCTGGATGGAGGAGTTCTGGAACAGTGGTCAACCAGCCAACTTTGATAGGTGACGAAACTGAGGCACGAAGGTGAACTGACCTGCCCATGATTCCCTTCTAAGGCGAGACCCCCCCGCTGCCATACCCAACCCAAGACATATTTTATATCACACTTTCCCTGGTTTGCTCTAAAGACCAGCCCTTCCCTCGTACAGAGCAAAGATGTATCCATAGGTCACCACTGGCCCAGATATGTTTATATATACATAGACACACACATATATAGGATATATCCAAAATGGTAGCCATGAAGCACACATGGCAATTTAAATTTAAATTAATTCAAATGAAATTTAAAATTTCATTTTCTGTGTTATACCAGTGATATTTGAAGTATTCAGTAGCTATATGTGGCTTGTGGCTACCATATTGGGAATTTCCATGATCTCAGAAAGTTCTGCTGGGTCGGCAATAGATTATACTGGTTCTACAAAGAGACTGGGAGGTGAGGCAGAAAGAGCTGTGGTTTTCCTGTTTATCTGTGTTTCATTCATTGCCCAGTGTGCCAAGCACGGTGGTAGCACTTCCCCTGCCTGACCTCATTCATTCTTCACAAGCTCTGTGATGTAGGTATTTTCACAAATCCCTTTTTTATAGTTGAACTCAACAAGGTTAAATAACTCGCCGTGATCACACAGCCCATAAATGATGAGCCAAGGCTCTGACTCAAGTCTGTTTGATTTCAGAGGCCAGGTACTTAAATACTAATCTCTCCTGTTTCCAGTGGATAGAAAAGGATATAGACCCAAATGCTGTTATTAAAGGCAAGCAAACAGATGCTATTTGCACGATGGTAAAAACAAGGAAGGGGCTCAGAACCAATTACAGGAATTAATGAGGCTCGTTGGGTCCTAGAAGAGAAGACCAAGGGGTGAGTTCATCCTGTCCTCTAAGAATGGGAGACGGCCATGCAGGCAGTAGCCCTCCGTGGGCACCAAAAGCCAGGTGTGGAAAACACAGCTCACCCAGTGCAGCTCAACCTATGACCTGCTGGGAGAGAGACCAGGTGGTGGAGTGTCCGGGGAGAAGTCAGCCCCCCAAGGTCACAGGGCTCCAAAGTGGTGAACCCTGAGGCTCGTGCTGGGTGATTAACACCCAGAACCGGCTCGACCTTGGACCAGATAGCGTCACCCTGGGGCTTGGGTCTCCTTCAGGTAGAGCCCTGCAAATTGGCCACAGGCAGAGGCAGCTGCTTGTCCCACTTGCCTGAAACTTTCCTGGTTTAACCTTGAATTTCTCACCTCCCAGGAACCCCACATTCCTGGGAAGACTCAGAATGGCTGGTCACCCTCATCAGAAGGTAAATCATCCTCCCATGGTCCTTGATTTGACTGCATATCCGATGCTTTGAACAATATTAATGACTGACTCCCGACTCCAGACATTTTGATTTAATTGGTCTAGACGTCAGCCTGAGAACTGAGCCTTTTAAAAGCTTCCCAGGTGATTCTAATGCACAGTCGCGGTAGAGAGCCACCAGCTTAGCCTGAGGAATCTGGCCTGATCCTGTTGCCGGGTTAACCTATCACGGCTCAGCTCTGTCCCTATCCCCTGCGGCGTTGTGATTTATACTAAGAAATATACATTTCATCTTTGCCTCATTTCTGGCATAGAACTCCTAAAACCCTTGGAATTCCTAAGCAAGGAGTGCAATCAGGGTGTCTTTTGTTATGCTAATGAAGCGATTTTTTGGACCCCCCACCCACAGCCGGGGGCTGGTTACCAGGGAAACCGCTGTAGTCATAGATGGTTGGAACTTTCAGTCCTGCTCCCAGACCTCCAGGGTGGGGGAAGGGGGCTGGAGGTTGAACCAATCACCAATGGTCAATTATTTACTCAATCATGCCTATGTAGAGAAGCTTCCAGAAAAACCCCAAAGGCTGGGTTCTGGGTGTTCTCTGAGCCCATGGAGGTGCTGGGCAAGTGATGCACTCAGAGGACGTGGGAACTCTGAGCTCCTACACACCGTGCCCTGTGCAGCTCTTCCATCTGGTTGCTCCTGATATCATTGATGATATTCCTGTATAATTTGTGTGTGTTTGTTTAGTCACTCAGTCATGTCTGACTTGCAGCCCCATGGACTGTAGCCCACCAGGCTCCACTGCCCATGGAATTTTCCAGGAAAGAACACTGGAGTCAGTTGCCATTTCCTACTCCAGGGGATCTTCCCATCCCAGGGATCAAACCCATGTCTTCTGCACCAGCAGGCAGATTCTTTACGACTAGCCACCTTGGTTGCCCACATCTGTTTATAATAAACTGATATAAAACAAGTAGAAACGTAGAAAAAGAAGTAAGTAATCCAGTAAGTAAAATATTTTTCTCTGGGTTCTGTGAGCCACTGTAGCAAATTCATTGGACCTTAAGGAGAGGTCAGAGGAACCTCCCACCTATAGCCAGAAGCCTGGGTGATAACCTGGACTTGTGAGTAGGTCTAAGGTGGAGAGGGGAGGGGCAGCCTTGTAGGACTCAGCCCTTATTAACCTGGGGAATCTGACATCATCCACAGTCTCTGGGTAGAGAGCCTCAGAAGTGAGTTGAATTGTAGACACCCAGCTGGTATCAGAGGATGACTTAGAGTGGGGGAAAACCCACACACTGAGTGTCAGATACTACCCTCCAACCAGGCCGGATATAAACCTAGCCTGGCATCCGAGAGCTTCCATGCCGTGGCTCCAGTTTAATTTTCTAGCCACTTCATCCTAGCTAGTGAAGCCAGCTAAAGTCACTCAGTTGTGTCTGAGGCTTTGTGACCCCATGGACTGTAGTCCACCAGGCTCCACTGTCCATGAGATTCTCCAGGCAAGAATACTGGAGTGGGTTGCCATGCCCTCCTCCAGGGGATCTTCCTGACCCAGGGATCAAACCCAGGTCTCCTGCATTGCAGGCAGATTCTTTACCATCTGAGCCACCAGGGAAGTCTCATCCCAGCTAAGCGTAACATTATCTTAAGCAGTCACTCTGGGAACCCCTGATGCAAGGAGTCAATAGATCATGCTTGGAGAAACTCTGTTCTCACCTCCGCCTTCTGAAGCCCCCTGTTGACTGGACCATTCTGTGTGGATGCAGAGATAGTGCGTTTTTGCCTATAGGCACTCTAGCTGGTAAGTAACTAGAAATTTAGGTAACAGCTTCAGGGGTTGCAGGGCCAGGTCTGGGCAGCAACACGGTGGTGGGGCTCTGGGCAAGCACAGTAAGTAATGGACAGGCAAGACAGAGACAAGGACGGGATTGGGGGTGGGTCTGGGCTGGCAGGCACTTTAATTCTGGGGTGGAATTCTGACGAAATAGGAAGAGGGAGGGATGAAGCAGCTGTTCGAGGGTGTGGGGAGATAACGCCTCTGCTTCTGCCACAGCCCCCTTTGGCTCTGCTGTGATAAAGCCCCCCATGCATTCAACTCGTGGATGTGATCCTGGTTGGGGGACAGGGCCCCCTAGCCATGCTCCAGTCTCCAATATCGACATGAGGAAGGTCTGCCCGCTTGCCCAGCCTGACTTAATTGGTATTTCTCCTAATTATCAGATTTAATCACCACCTCTCCAGTGAAATAATTTTTGACTCAAATGAGAAGTTAGTATAAAAAAAGGACAAGTAGACAAAGAAATACAAGGGAGAACAGAATTCAGTATAGAAAGCACTTTTAAATGGCGTGTGCATGTGTGTGTGTGTGTGTGTGTGTGTGTGTGTGTGTGTGTGGTGAAACATTATTTCCTGTTCATCGCTGTCCATCTGACAGGAGCCCTGAGGCAGGGTCTCTCAGGGGCTCCTGGACTTGGCAGCTGTCTCGGGCTGGGCGGGGGGAGACCAGGGGCTCTGAGGCTGGCGAGACTGGGAATCTGGAATTCAAATATGGCTCTCTGGCTTCGGGGCAATCCGGACGGCACCCCTGCGCCTGGCCCCTTGCTGAGGGTGGGAGGTGAAGCGCCTGTGGCCTTTCTTGAACCAGAGGTTGGAGGGGTGGGCAGGTGGGGGGAGAGGGAGCGAGGAAGAGGGTGAAAAGGTATGTGTGTGTGTGTGTGAGTGAGAGAGAATTGTCTCTGGCTGACCACTGGAATGGCTACAGTGATCAGAGGTGACCTTACTCTATGGGTGAGGAAGCTCCCATGAGCTCATGGTAGCCCTGACTCAAAGCTTCTTGAACATTCATTACACTCCTGGAACACTTACCTATTAGTGTTTAGAGCATCTGGGAAAGGTCCCCATTTGTCAGAAGGCTGCCCTCCAGGGTCCCTTCCTACTGCTGTAGGAATTCTGGTATGGAGGTTGGGAAAGAGACTGGGAGAGAGGAGCAGAGAGGCGTGGAACGTGTGAGGAGAGCTGACTGTGTGATCATAAAGAAGCAGAGGGGAGCGGGGCTTGGGGACCCCGAGGAGCGCCAGAACACAGAGAGACCCGGAGCTGGGGTCCACCCTCAGGAGGAGGCTGCCCTCGCCTTGACCTGTCAAGGTGACTAGCCGAGACTTCCAGAGAATTCCAGTGCTAGGGAGACTTTTCCTGGGGAGACTGTTTCCTAGGGAGATAGTGGAACCAGGCGGAAGGGCCACCAGAGGATCCCAGCTCCCTGGAGGGTCTCCGTCCCCTGTCCACAGTCAGGCTGGGATCTGGTGTGTGACCCAAGTTTGAGGCCCACAGCTGCACTTGTCCCGCTTCTGCTGAGAGCCCCAAACAGGCTCACAAAGCCGCAGGTGGATGGAGGAGGCCCTTGAGCTGAAAATGCCCCTGTGGATGGACACTTTTCCCTGGGCCTCTCAGCCCCCCATGGATTCATCAACAGCCCCTCCTCTGGCACTCCCGCTACACCACCACTCTGGAGGAAACGAGACAGGAAACGTCAAGGAAGGCCTCTGGCCCAGGTCTGACCACAGGTGGCCGGGAGTCTGGCCACCTGCCCTTCCCTCTGTAGCGAGTCAGGACCCGACACCACCAGGGTCTGCACCTCTCCGGAGGGTAGTGGAGCGTGTGGGCTCAGCAACTGCTGGAGCAGAGTGTGAATAATGGAAATGGCTTCTGCCTTCATTAGGCTCACATTAAAATCTCACTCCCTGAAGCTTCAGAGGTGGCAGGGAGGCCCCTCCCTCCACCACGGCCCTGGATGCCCGGGTCTCCTTCCACCCAAGTGCACACATTCACGCATCCCTCTCACTCTCCCCTTCCCCTTCATCCTCCCCAGGCTCACCATCTGCTCCACGGTGACCATCACTTGCCGTTGTCCCCTCCCCCTCCCCCTGCCTCCGTTCCCCTGGGTACCCGACAGCCCTGAGCAAAGCAGCTACTCTAGCTCTCTGCCCAGTAACTAGGAGAGCAGGCCAGAGCCTTGGCACACGATGGTCCTGTGAAAGCAAGGGTGGATGGCGGGCAGAGGGGGTCCTTCATTCGTGTCCGACTCTTTGTGACCCCTGTGGACTGTAGCCTGCCAGGCTCCTCTCTCCGTGGGATTTTTCAGGCAAGAATACTGGAGTGGGTTGTCATTTCCTTCTCCAAGGGAACTTCCCAACCCAGAGGTCGAACCCCAGTCTCCTGCATTGGCAGGCAGATTCTTTACCACTGAGCCACCTGGGAAACGCCCCCACCCCCACCCCCACCCCAACGTTGGCTCCTTGTACCGGCCTGTATATTCCCAACCTCCTTCTGATAACGAAGAAAGAATGGTAGTGGCTGATTTGCTTTGTGTATGACTGAGAACAGAAGGGAAAGCCCTTAGGAGATGTGGATGGAAACTTTTATTTTCAGATATTCCTAAACCACGGTTTCTCAGACTCGGGAATACTCCCATTTGGAGGCCAGATATTTCTTTGTTGTGTGTGTGGGTGGGGAGAGTTGAGGAGGAACTCTTCTGTGCATCGTATGAGGTTTAGCAGCATCTCTGGTTTTGACTCAATGAGGCCAGTAAACTGGCTTCCTCCTGCCCATCCGACTGTCCCTGGGGAGCAAAACTGTCCCCGCTGGAGAACCACTGTGCAAGACTGGCTTCTCATTTAGGCATCCGTGTGGCCTTGGTGTGTGTGTCTTCCACCACCCCATCCCACCCCCAGCTGCCACCCTTGCCTCCTACCATCTACCCTTGAGCATCCTGGAGCTCTCAGAGTTGCTTTTTCTTTCATTTGACAGATGAGGACGCTGCCTACTTTGCAGATGGATGTGAAGAACACGAGATTAAAAACTCCAGAAAATATATTTAAGCACTACACTCTGTTATTATTATATGCAAATAAAACTGTCTATATACTCAAGGGAGAGTTAATTTTAAGTGATGATGAATAAGGGCACTTCAGAAACTCAGTATGATTAGATTGGGAGATCTGTGAAAATAGTTTAAAAGGAGGAAGGGACTCAAGAGTCAGAGTGAGAGAAGGAGAAAAATATGGGAGCAGGTGCCAAGAGACAGATTGCCATAAAAACCGGGGTCTTGGAAAACACGGTGGCTAAGAGGTCACAGTTGGTCTGGGGGTAAATAGAGGGGCTGATATGGGGATTCAAGGAAGGGGTGTGTAGGTTCGGGTTGGAGGAGGTGTGTGATTATGCTAGGATGAGGATTTAGGAACTTGAAAGCTAGCCAAGGAGGGTGAGCAAAGAGGAGAGCCTGCACAAGCAAGATTTAAAGCAGGAGACCGACCCACTCCACAGTAGAAAATAAGACTGCTTCAGAGACAGAGTTAGGGATGGGCAAATAACCAAGTGAGGCTGGTCAGGGCCAGTGAGCCTCAGCCTACATTGCTGGAAAGAATATACTCTCTTTCTCCTGAGAGAAGAAGAAGGAAGAAGGAACCTGCCTGAGGAGGCGGCAATGCAGAACAGAGAGACAAGAGATAAATGACTGAAGATACCATCTGTACACCTGGATCCAGCCCGGCCTGAACTCCAGAATCCCAGGCTCTTCCAGCAAAATAAAGGGTCTCTTTCACTAGTGAATGTGTTGATTCCGACCAGTGTATTACCAATAATTGCTGCCTACAAATAGTGAGCACCACAGAGTCCTTCGTGCCAGTTTGTGGACACTGTTGAGCTATTATGTGCTGATTTAGTTATCCATTTGCCCACTGAGAGCTCACAGGACCGGCCTTGGACAAAGCTAAGTCAGGAAAGTTAGCTCTTCTCTTGTAGCATCGCAAAGCTCCAGGTTCTTTAGTCCCGGTCGCAAAGTGTTGGTTGCTCAGTCATGTCACTTAGTTGTGTCCAGCTCTTTTGCAACTCCATGGACTATAGCCCATAGCCCGCCAGGCTTCTTAGTCTGTGGAATTCTCCAGGCAAGAAGAATACTGGAGTGAATAGCCATTCCATTCTTCAGGGGATCTTCCCGACCCAAGGATTGAACCTGGGTCTCCTACATTGCCGGTGAATCCTTTACCATCTGAGCTGTTCCCAATGCTTTCAGCCAAAACAAAAACTGACCTGATGATAGATTTTTTTTTTTTTTTTCCGCCCTTTAGTCTGAATGAGATTTGAACAGGTTTTTGCCTTTAAAGCAATTTAGGCAAACATTTGTTTGAGCTCTTGATAATCTTTGCTGAGAGGCACTTTAGGGCCCTCGGGGCAGCTGGCCAGAAGGTGAGTTGTCACTGGTGACTTGCTATCAAGAAGAGTCACATCCCTAAGACTAGACCCCAGGTTCTCAGGAGGGGGCAGTGCAAGCTAATTTCATTCTAAGCTGGAATTCAAAAGAGTCAGGCAGGCCAGAGACAGGATATTTACAATAGGGTCTTGGCATTAGCAAATTGCTAAATTGAAATGTTTCCAGCCTTAGAAAGAGTCAGGGGCATTGGGACACTCTGGCTGAAGCTAATCCTATTATTTGGAACTCTATCAGCACCGGCTTCTGGCTGGAGCCTAATCTCAGGGGTGGATTACTGAGTGGGGGTGCTGCTTTTCTTTTCTGTTCTCTTGGCTTTCATGATATTTCCCGGGTATGTGGCTGGATTAGGACAAAGACTGTGGCTGGTCCTTCCCTTGCTCCCATCCTCCTCCTAGGCAAATCCCACAACATTCCCTGGGAACGCTGTTTGTGGTTAAGAGTGATAAGCTAGTAAGAAACTTTATTTTGCAAACAGTGAAAAAACAACAAAGGAAATCGACTTTTCACTCTAATTTGCAGGCTGGACTCAGCACAGTGATTGTCATATCCTCTGAATGCCCAAGAGAAGAAGAGAGAACTTTGCTAAAACTGAGAGCTTCATTCCTTCCTTCCTCTTTCATTCATTTGATTGTTCACTCATTCATTCATTCACCCATTTGCTCATTCATTCATTGCAGTGGCCCTTGGTGCCTCCTGAAGGTAGGCATGGCCATGATCCATCAGTGCTCATACAAACCCAGACACGTGCATGAACGGGGCTGGACTCAGTAAACTTCTGTGAGGGGCTGGAGTGTAGGCTATGTGTTCTGTGTCACAACTATTCAACTTTGCCATGGTGGCCTAAAAGCACTGCAGATAATAGATTACAAATGGCATGGCTAATTACAAATAGCATGGCTATGGTCTAATAAAACTTTACTTGTGAAGGCAGATGGCACCAGATGTGTGGCCTGAAGTGGTAGTTGGCTGACACTTGGGCTAGCCACCAACTGTACTAGTGACTCAGTTTCCTTGTGTGAACTTAATAACCACAGTCTGCCTATTTCTCTGCACCCCTTCTGTGGTGGGTGGCAGAGACTCATTTTTCTGTGTGTTAGTACAAGGATGGCTCAGGAAGGCAAGTGAGGTAGACCAGATGGCCCTTGAGACTCCTCCCAGCATTGACATGCCAAGTTTTAGGGTGGATGAAGACTATGAAAAATCACTTCCTCAGTGTCTGTTTATGGTCTGACCATGGGTGGTGTTCTGACTAACGTGGGAAGGGTCCTCAAAGATAAAGGAGCACAGTGCCCACCCAGGGCTGGGGCCTTTGCAACCCATCTTTTGGATCTGTTGGTTGGGTGGTTTATATTGTATATGGCATATACATTCAACTCTTTGTTCTTCTCTGTAGCTGGACTTAGTGGAGGTGTCTCATAATTATTTTTTGATTATCTGCTAACTCCATGTGCAGCCTTATGCATGACATTCTGGTTTCAGAGGAAAAAGACTTGGGAGCTCACAGAGTAGCAGGGGAAAAGAACAATTAGCAATTAAGAGTCCAATGTGCTAAGTGTGAGAGCAGTGAGCAGTCATGTGGCAGGACAAGATGGTTCCAGGGCTATATCAGAGGAAGGTGGGGTGATACCATGTCTCTTTCTGGGGCTTAATTCCAGAGCACAGAGAGCCTCTTGGAAGAAAGGCTCTCTGGGCCTTTCTGGGGCCATCCAAGGACCACTGCGCCCTTCACCTGCTTAGGGCTCCAGAGTACTGCGGCTGAGGTCTGGGCAGCCCGTTTGTAGGAATGAAGAGCAGCCCATTCAAGGCAAAAACTTTCCCTATTTGCTTCTTACAGCAGTTTTTGTTTATCTCATTATCTCCCAACCTGAAGAACAGGACCATCTGGCATGCGGGCATGTTAACAAGATCATAAATTAGGAGGAGAAATGAAGCCAGATTTCCATAATGGTCGCAAGACAGAAATCAACAGCGCTGGGAAGGAATTTGCCGGGAAGGTAGGGTGGGAGGGAGCCGAATGAAAAACGCCTCAGCACATCCAGCCTGAATGAAAAACACAGATCCAGAGCCATTTAGGAGGAGTGTTTTCAAAAAGTGCTGGCGCAGCAGTCGCCCCTCCCCGTCTTTCTCTCCCTCTCTGTCTTCTGGGTCCTGCCTTCGGAATGGGGCCAGCTTGAACCCCCTCGCTCTCCTAGGTCGTTAGTACAATTACTGAAATAATTGTCTGAAGACTCCCTCTGCATCTCACCCAGTGCCCAAGGCCTCACGAGCTTGGACCAGCGCTCAGGCCACTAGTATTTCCATAGGCTCTGCCTCCTTCCAGGGACCCTGGGCCAAGACAGCGACAGCGATTAAGTGATAAGAGAGGATACTGGCCATCCAGGACGCGGATGTTAAGAGTGCCCCCGGTGCCTCTGCACAGAGCCGTGCCTGCTGTCACCATCAGACTGCTCTTGGCTTTTTGGCAGAAAGCCCCTCCCCGTTCCCTGAGTGCTTTAAAGAAGCATAAGAGCAGACCTCCAAGATTTGGGGTTGGGTTCCAGAATCACTGCGAGCAAGTCACATGAATCCTTTGGTTTCCCAGCGTCTATAAAATTTATATTACGTTATACTGTAGTCTTTTAGGGGCTTCCCTGGTGGCTCAGATGGTAAAGAATCTGCCTGCAATGCAGGAGATCCAGGTTCGATCTCTGGGTCCAAAAGATCCCCTGGAGAAGGGAATGTGGTCTATTAAGTGTTCAACTGAGTTATGTCTAAAAAGATGTGACACCTTAATTGAAAAATACTTTATTGCTGAAAAACATTCGCCATCATTGGGGCCTTCATTGAGTTGTAATCTTTTTGCTATAGTAACACCAAAGATCACTGATCACAACTCATCACAACAAGTATAGTAATAATGAAAAAGTTTGAAATAGTGTGAGAATTAACAAAAAAATTTCAAACTTTTGTTTCACGGATTACCCATCAGGGAGAATGGTTTCTCCTTTCCAAAAATCGAGAGCACACTTGATAGAATGACGCAGAAGAAACAAAAAGCATGATCATTTTTAAGTTACCTGATGGAAGAGGAGACTGATATTGTGAGGGTAAAATAACAAACTTCTGGGTTTTTTTTCCAGTTGGGGAAGTAATATCATAATAGATACACATCATGAATGTGTTGATGTTAGGTAGCACAAGGCTCTAATACCACCTGCAAATTTATCTCTACTCAGTTTCTTTTCTTAAAATTATTTTCATTTATTTATTTATTTTGGCTGCACCAGGTCTTAGCTGCAGCATGCATGGTCTTCAGTCTTCATTGCAGCATGGAGACTTTTTAGCTATGGCATGTAGAATCTAGTTCCCTGACCAGGGATCAAACTCAGGTCCCCACTTTGGAAGCATGAAGCCTTAGCTGCTGGACCACCAAGGGATGCCTCTCTGCTCAGTTCCTTTTCAAGGGGCAGTTCCCTGACAAATTCTTCACTCTCTGCCATGATTTTTCACCTATTCAAGCCTCTAAATTTTTAAACAAGTCAGTTTTGATCATTTAATGTTTCCTATAAAGTTGCTGTTTTCGTAAGTATCTTCTGCATCTATGATTTCTTCCTCTATCTTGGTCCTTATTTTGTGTCTTTCTCTCTCTCTCTCTTTCTAGCTCTTTCTCATCAGTGGACACTTTCTTTGTATATTTTATTTGTATTTTGTTTCAGCCATAATTTTTGAATTGACTAATCCCTTCTGTTTGTAATCTATTTATTTCTGCTTTTATCAGTTATACCCTGCAAGATTCCAAGGATTATTTAATTGCATCTTTCTACATTCTGAGGTGAATGGGCAGTTTGTTTTCATTCATTTTTATTCAGTAAATTCACTGACCTTTTCTTTATAGCCCAATATATGTCACATGTTGTAAATGTCCCACGGCCACTAGAAAAGAAAATATTTTGACTTCTTTGTAGGTTAGTGATGTAAATATTTAATTATTGAATATTTATGCAGATAACTATGGCTTTATTCTTTGAATTCTAGATTTCTTAAGAAATGCTCCCCTTTATTGTTTCTGTCAGTTTTTTTTTTTTTTAATTATGTTTGGGCTTTAGATATTTTGATATAATGTTGTTATGTACATGAAGATATAGGTCTATTAGATCTTCATTATGGATTATTTATTTCATGAGTAAAAAATGACTATCCTATAAATGATTTATCTCTTGAATTCTACGCACCACTGCTTTTTCCCCCATCATCTGGTATTTTTCTGTCCAGCTCTTAATTTAAAATTTTTTGGAGTAATTATGCTTCAGGTGTATTTCTTGTAGGTAATACAAAACTAAGTTTTATTTCTTGAACCATTTTGAAAGTCTGTATTTTAACAATGGAGTTGAATCTATTTATCTTTTTTTAATATACATGACCTGTTCTTATTTCTGCATTATTATTGTTATATCATTTTGGTTTTTTGCTTTTTATGTTTCCTTGATGCTTATTTCATACCATTAGCTTTATGGGACCATGTTTATAATCCTATAATGTTATTTTTAGTTCTACTGGTAGTTACTGGGGCTTCCCTGATAGCTCAGTTGGTAAAGAATCCACCTGCAATGCAGGAGACCCCAGTTCGATTCCTAGGTCGGGAAGATCCACTGGAGAAGGGATAGGCTGCCCACTCCAGTATTCTTGGGCTTGCCTTGTGGCTCAGTTGGTAAAGAATCTGCCCGCAATGTGGGAGTACTTTCAATTTTACAAATATTGTCAAACTTGTATTGTTTTATTTTATCAAAATCAATAATGAAACAGTACCTCATGACTTATGTACAAATAGGAGAAAAATATTATCACATATTTACATCTTTTCCTCTGTTCTCCCCAGATTGACTTGGTATGCTATCAAATTTTGGGCCCTGTTTAACATTGATAAATGATTATTCTTACATTCTGCTTTTTTTCCCCTTCAAGAATATTTGCACTGTTTTGTAACTGTCAATCATTTTCCAGGCCTGTTTAAATGTCAATCATTTTCCAGGCCTGTTTAAATGATCTCTGTGGTCAGCACCAGACCCACAAGGTCTTCTCTTGTGAACCCTTGACTCAGCTTCTGGTTGTGCTCAGTCGTGTCCGACTCTTTGTGACCCCATGGACTGTAGCTCACAGGCTCCTCTGTCCATGGGATTCTCCAGGCACGAATACTCGAGTGGGTAGTCATTCCCTTCTCCAGATCTTCCTGGCCCAGGGATCAAACCCAGGTCTCCTGCATTGCAGGCAGATTCTTTACAGCTGAGCCACTTGGGAAGCCCTATCTTTTCACACTTGTCAGGGCAAATGGAAATCTTCTCCACCCTCCACCACACATTCCCCGAAGGCCAAGTCATGACTTTGGTGCTGACCAAATAGAATCACTGTCTCCCTCGCGTCTGCCCTGTTATTCATTTTAATCCTGTTTCACCTGTTCTTGGAGGAGAACGAGGAGAGAAGACTCCTCTGGAAGGCTGGATACTAGCTGCTCCCTGGGACCATGTCTCCTAATCCTGGTTGAAAAAGAATCCAAACGGAAGGAGGGTGGGGTGACCTTGGAGTCACCTTAAGGGGGACACTGTTTCTCAGTAGGAGAAGGGTGGGGAGTGTCACGTTTTTGTGCATGTGCCCCTGGGCACTGAGCTCTGTATTGATGGACAGGGAGGCCTGGTGTGCTGCGATTCATGAGGTTGCAAAGAGTTGGACATGACTGAGCAACTGAACTGAACTGATATTCCCTGTACTGAACATCACATCCTTGTATCTTATTTATTTCATATCTAGTATTTGTACCACTTAATACCATATTTTTTCCACAGAGAGCTAGGAAAAGCTCACTCTTCAGAAAACGAGACAGATGAGTGTATGGGGGAGGGGTACTAAGTTCTGATCACCTGAACATTTTGGTTCAGTGATAGGCAGTTCAAGGAGGGGAGGGGTATTCCCTGTCTCTTATACACATCTACCCCCCACCCCCCACCCTGGGCTGCCCAGCCCGTGTGGGTTCTGACTGCATTGGGCCAGTACAGAAAAGTGAGGTCTTCCATGGTGAGCTCAGGGAAGCCCCAAGCCCTTCCCAAGACACCCACCTGCACTGGCTGAGCCTTGAGCAGTCTATGGCTGCAGCTCCCAGCACCACGCCAGGCTTCCAGCTTCCCCTTCTGGGAATCCGGCTTGGCCCGGCCGGTGTGCTGACCAATCCAGGCACTGTCTTGGTATTCCTCCCTCTGGGAATGACCTTGGGGTAACAAGGCCCCTCCTCTCCTAAGGTGAGTGTTCAGATGAAAATGGGCCTCCAGCCCTCCTGAGTTCTCACTGTCCTAACAGAAATCAGGCACAGTAACCCACTTTCTTGCAAGCCTTTGCATGCGGGCTACACCCTGGAGGATGCCCCCAGTGGATCTCATCCCATCCCTGTCTTATGAAATCTGGGCCTTTCTGCATGCAGCTTGTCTCTTTGCAACCCAGTTACAGTGCCCGAAGCCGAAAGGAGTTCAACTGCACTTGAACCATGGACAGAAAATCCCCAGCATCCATGTAGATGGTGTGTCAGGGAAGCGAGGAGTATGAGAGAGCTCAAGGTGAGAGCTGCCTTGGGAGCGGGGTGGGGGCGGGAGGCCCCGGTGGTGAGTGGACCGTGAGTGGAAGCCGGGGGGAGCAGAGGGAAGCTGTGATGGATAAACTCATCTCCCCCAAGATGTTGAACTGGGAAAATTAAAAATATAAATTAAATAGTGCATCTGTTCTCTGAGGTCCCCTCCAGCTTTAAAATTTTATGCTTCCATAAGCTTTGGAGGAAAAGAATAAACCAACGACTTATAGCAAGGAGATTTTGAAAGCTTTAAAGGTTTTAGATGCTGTTTGGATCAGGAGCAAGGATGCTGGCTGCACACACACTGGAGGTCTGAAGAGAGAGACGGGGTTTGACTCTCCATTCTCTGAAGGGAGGCTTACGCAGAGCAAAGCTTGCTTTCAGAAACTCACATGGCATCTATTCTGCCGAACGAAGCCCTTGGAACACAGATACTGTTTTCCTCTTCTACCAACAGAGGCTGCAAGAAGAGGTGCTCTAATCCACCAGGTAGTTCCCACCCCCTGAAGAAGTACACACTGGTTAAGATAGGGAGCAAAGGCATCCCTTGTTAGAAGTCCTGACGCGGGCTGAATGGAGGCTCTGAACTACGTTACGTCTGACCACGAGGATCCTGGGGAAACGCCCCTCTCCTGCCCCACCTTCCTTCACTTCCCTTCATTCGTGAAGAGACACAGTCAGCTGGCATGGCTTTTTGCCATCTAATAAAAAGCAGAAGAGACTGGGGAGTCTTTGAGCTCAGGGTCTTAATGAGGTCAAAGTGGCTGCAAAGAACATAATCAATCTGATTTCGACATTCTAGGAATCAGCAAACTAAAATGGACTGGAATGGGTGAATTTAACTCAGATGACCATTATATCTACTACTGCAGGCAGGAATCCCTCAGAAGAAATGGAGTCGCCATCATGGTCAACAAAAGAGTCCGAAATGCAGTACTTGGATGCAATCTCAAAAATGACAGAATGATCTCTGTTCGTCTCCAAGGCAAACCATTCAATATCACAGTTATCCAAGTCTATGCCCCAACCAGTAATGCTGAAGAAGCTGAAGTGGAACGGTTTTATGAAGACCTACACGACCTTTTAGAACTAACACCCAAAAAAGATGTCCTTTTCATTATAGGGGACTGGAATGCAAAAGTAGGAAGTCAAGAAACACCTGGAGTAACAGGCAAATTTGGCCTTGGAATGCAGAATGAAGCAGGGCAAAGATAATAGAGTTTTGCCAAGAAAATGCACTGGTCATAGCAAACACCCTCTTCCAACAACACAAGAGAAGACTCTACACATGGACATCACCAGATGGTCAACACTGAAATCAGATTGATTATGTTCTTTGCAGGCAAAGATGGAGAAGCTCTATACAGTCAACAAAAACAAGACAGGGAATACAGCAAAAACTAAATAATAAATTTATATGGAGTATAATCCATAAACATATTGAATCACTATATTGTACACCTGCAACTAATATAACATTGAAAGTCAACTATACTTCAATCAAAAAAAAAGATCCTTATTTTCATAAATAAGGGGAAGGGTGGTCTCTACTTGAAGCTGAATGTATGTGAGTATGTGTGTGTGTGTGTGTGTGTGTGTGCGTGTGTGCATAGCCTGCTAGCCTATAAACGCTCTAAGGGCAGAGACCATCTGTAGCTTGTTCATCATTATAACCCTGAGGCCAAGAGCAGTACCTGGACAGAATAGATTCACCGGTGGCTCAGTGGTAAAGAATCCACCTGCCAATGCAGAAGATTGGCTTTGATCCCTGAGTCAGGAAGATCCCCTGGAGAAGGAAATGGCAACTCGCACCAGTATTCTTGCCTGGAAAATCCCATGGACTGAGGAGCCTGGTGGGCTACAGTTCATAGGATCGCAAAAGAGTGAGACATGACTTAACGACTGAACACCAACAAATACATACTCATTGAATGAATGAATGAATGAAATTAGGAGGGAAATAAATCTTCCTATCCACAGTGGTGGTTTAGTCGCTAAGTTGTGTCCAACTCCTGCCCGCCAGGCTCCTCTGTCCATGGGATTTTCCAGGCAAGAATACCAGAGTGGATTGCTGTTCCTTCTCCAGAGGATCTTCTTGACCCAGGAATCGAAGCCAGGTCTCCCGCATTGCAGGCAGATTCTTTACCAACTAAGCTCTGAGGGAAGTCTACCCATAGGAACTCACTTTGATTGGCTTGCACATGTATCTTGGTAATGTTCCCCAGGAAACCACTGAAATTAGCCCGAGGGATAGACCATATTGAAGAAAAACCTGTAACTTTTTCAAGTTCTGGGGTTTCCTTATGGCTGCTGAGAGGGAAGATCTAGAGACATAGTCCTCTGTTTAGAAGGCATTTTGTAATATCCAGGCCATCCTAAAGGAGATCAGTCCTGGGTGTTCATTGGAAGGACTGATGTTGAAGCTGAAACTCCAATACTTTGGCAACCTGATGTGAAGAGCTGACTCATTTGAAAAGACCCTGATGCTGGGAAAGATTGAGGGCAGGAGGAGAAGGGGATGACAAAGGATGAGATGGTTGGATAGCATCACTGACTCAATGGACATGAGTTTGAGTAAACTTCGGGAGCTGGTGATGGACAGGGAGGCCTGGCATGCTGCAGTACATGGGGTCGCAAAGAGTCAGACACGACTGAGTGACTGAACTGAACTGACTGAATACCCAGGAAGTGAAAAAAAGTAAGCCTACCAGGAAATGACAGGGAGGAAGAACTGAACCTGCATCAATCCATCATAAATGAGCAGAAGGAAAAAGCACAGGCAGGTTGTAGAAGGCCAGCTCAAGGGAATCGTGGGCCGGAAGATCTCTGTGGTAGGCAGTGGTCAATGAATTTCTAGGATCTACAATATCTGACATCAGCTTAGAAATTGCTTCCTGCTCTCTGCTTTTATTTTACCCTCCTAACCTCACATTTTTCAGAACAAGTGCTTATAAAACCTCTCATGTAAGGGGATGCTTTAGCAAATGAACTGAGAAGAAGGATGGGGTCTGGGGTACGTGGTCTAGAGAAAGAGGATGTCTGATGGAGGAGAGAAGGGACAGACACATGAGCGTGTAAACTGTAGTGTAACTCAGGAATGGATGTGGGGGATGCAAACACAGCCACCGGCAGGCTGAAGAGTGGCTCCCAAAACCTGTGAAAAAGTCACCCTGCATGGCAAAAAGGGACTTTGCTAATGTGACTAGGTTAAGGATCTTTTTTTTTTTT